>BMAW01109703.1:2075158-2111521 GCA_019974015.1 Nephila pilipes | reverse complement strand
ATATATATATATATATATATATATATATATATATATATTCTATCTATTTCTCTTAATAAAAACTTACCAGGTCGTTATTAAATTATAATAACAATTAATTCTTTTTATGTGAGAGATATGTTATTATTGAAAGAGTTTCGGATAAAATTCATTCTTAGTTGTGTCTTACATTAGAATGTTTCCCAAAAGGATGGGAAGGAGGACTGTCTTCCCTAAAAATGTACAATTGGTCACCTTATATTTGTACAATGTTTGTATATTTATAATATTAATCTAATTGTCGTAGAATATAGGGCAGTATTCAAGTGGCTATTTTACACAAATCTTACAAGGACCTCATAGGTAATGAGACTCCAGACACATTGACTAAAAGGGGTGCATTTCAGTTATCGACTCTACCAGCCCCTCTATTATTGCAAATTTATACGCAAAGACAGAGCTACCTGATCCATCTACCAGATGTATCATGGTATTCTTCCACGAGGCTCCCTGATCTTTCAGAGTAGGAGGCAGCAGCAAACTCTTTCAATGGGCACCTTAAGTCTTTGATTTACTCCCACGGAATTAAGTCTTTCCAACTTGTACCAAGTGTTGCAATTGCCAAGCTTTTCCTGACCCTATCCTTAATTGCTTGCACTTCTTCAGAAGGATCTCTCTAGACCATCAGAAGTTTTGGATTTTTTTCGAGTGCTTGATGTCAGTCCATTTCTACTGGTCTTCAGAAACTTATATTCAAAAACTCATGGGGATTATATAGGCTGTAACTCAATTTTTAAACAATAATTTCATTTTTTTCTAACATGCCAATGACATGAAGACAATTCATTACACATTACTTTCCACATTCTACAATTGAGCATTTTGAGGCTCATTTCAATTGAAGGAGAGACAGTCTTCTTTTGTTAGCCATGGCGTTCTTTATGGAATCAAGATTTGCATCCTCAACTAAAGGTGAAGCTACCCCCCTTGCATTATCCATTTGAATAATGTATGTTTATTGCTTCTCTAATAAAATAAATAGATAATCTTAGTTAGAAAATTTTTTTTATATATATATATATATATATATATATATATATATATATATATATATATATATGTTTGTATGATATAAAATTTGGTATTATTTGTAATTAAATACCAAGACTTTAATTAAAAGCAAGTTAGGAAGTAATCACAATAATAGAAAAATAAAATGATTTATGAAAAATCACTAAGTACCATTGAGTAAAATGTTATACACCAATCCATAAAAATATACATACAAAACTTTGTAAACAAAAAATGAATAAAATTAAATTTGCAAATTTATCTATAAAATAAAAATATTATATACCAGGTATGGCCAGGCCTTTTGCAGCAGCAAGAGCCAAAGTTACCTATCTGAAAAATAAATTAGCACCTTAAATGTTTATAATCAGATTGATAATTAGAAATTAAAATTATTAATTTTTTAGATGCTGGTTGGTCAACGTTGAACGTAAGTTCGATTTAATAAATTTCATCGTAGAGTACAATGCTTCATCGTCATACGTCGATCTAAAAATAGATGGTAAACGATATGATCCATTTTTTAAAAAAATTGTGTACTTATTTTTGGTGCACATTTCCAAAATTCACTAAAAGAGTCTAGCGATTTATGGAATATTTGGAGACCTTGACATCTTTATTAATTTTATATCTCCTACTGCCGTTTCAGGAAGTAAACATTTATTCATTGTAAAACAATCGTTAATCCAATCGATTTAAAACGTTTATAATAAAAATGCAATTGCTGGTTTTAATGCTACTAAATCTTTAAATAGTTTAGCAGATTCTTAATACCGTTTTATGGTAAATGATGACGATAGAAGGAATATCATATTTCTAGAAGGCTTTTTGCTAGAGTGGGAAGTGATTGAATATCTGTTCTATTAAATCTTTTTGGAATAGCTGTAATTTTCTCTTAAAACTAAGAATGCTCTGACTTATTTCTGAAATATTCTTGTCCTTACCTTGCAGTGATAAAATCAATTTTTTTTAAATGTTTCATTATATCGGTGAATAACATCAAGTCATAGATCCAGTCTTTATCTTTTAATTGCCGTTATGATTGCTTTTTTCAACTAAAACGGCTAAAATAGGTTCCAATTAAACTACAAACCTGTTCAATACATCTTACGTTGATAATTGCCACACTGTGCAATATAATGATGAATCATTTATTTGTTTATTTAAATCGAGTTCGTCATTGACATTCTGAAACTGATGATGGTTTTTTGCATGGGTTCGAATAAATTTTACAATTTTAATGACCAGAGTAAACATCTGCTCAAAATTAAAATTTCTGTCAGTAAGATGTTTCCGATGCACAATAAAATGAATTTAATCGGAATAATTTCATCTTTTTTTTTCTAAAGCCCAATTAGTCCTATATTCTTGCATACCATCGCTGGCGCTCCCTCAGTGACTGCATTTATTACCTTATCTTTGAGAACATTTTGGGGGCGTCATCAAAAGCTCTCTTTATATTTACGCCACGAGTAATATTTTTAATGTAATAAAATCTAATGATTCTTCTCGTGTTATATATTTTTTCTTCAAAGACTAATCGAGTATAAACTGCTGTATGAGGCGGATCAATAATATCGGTTGATTCATCAAACGCTTAACTAAATGCTACACGATTATTTATACCTTCATGCAATTGAGATAATAATTCTATTTCTGAGATTTGGCGTTCAACTATATACCGTATAACTGAAATGTAGTTTATTAATTTTAATAGATTGGCATTATTGGGATCCAATGTCTTAACTCTATCAATAATATTTTCCTATCAGAGAGAGAGCATGTTGTCGTTTTGTTCAGTCAATGTTCCACGCTATTTTAAAACTAACTTCTGTTACGGTTTTATTATATTGTGTAAATTTTGACATGAAATTGGCATGATTATTAATTGAAGATTTTAATAATAGTAGTTTTTTAATTCGTAACCCAGATTTTGCCTGATACTTAGATCTAACTTCTGGGTGTAATTTTTCATAATGATGTTTTAAATTCCCTACTTTATAATTATTGACTGTTGAATTACAAATTAAGCAGACAGCTTTATCATATTTTTCTCTGAAAGCGTAGTTTGCTTCCCATGCCGTAAAATTTCTTTTTTCGTTGGCATTCTTGCGCTTTCGTTTATTTTCAAGGGTCATTTGGGTTTATATGCTACAATAGTAAATTAATAAAATTTAATAATATGAAAGTAATATGGATTTTAAATTGCTACAGTTCTTATTCAAAAAGATAACAGATATCTATAAAGTGAATGATACAAAAATGACCCTTACAAGCAGAGAAAAGTACAATAGAAACAGTTACCATTACCTTCTTTACGATTATAGAAACACTCTCTATAGTTAATAAATAAATAGTCTTGACTTTAAAGTAATTAAATTTTTATTAAAAGTTTTATATTGAATTATTTTGCTGTTATACTGCTTCTGTATGACTATAAACTTGTTAAATTATAAACACTAGTAAACTCCGCTTTAGTTTTTAGTTCTATATCAATAGTTGTTTGTTTTACTTGCGAACTAAAATCTCTTTATATAAACATAAGTGAAACCACATATTTTAAATTATAATGATGCATATTAAAATATGTTTTAATAGAAATTGTATCAATTTACTAATAAAAGAAATGCTACTTACTTTTTTACACGGGAATGCAACACCTTGACGATTTCTCAATTTAACAAAGAAGGAAGTTCAGAATCCACTCTGCTTCATTCCGAATTATTTTAAAATAATATCCGAAAAAAGGGAGAGTAAGATATATTGATGAGGTCAAAAATAAGATAGATTTGGACATCACCCATTACTTTAAAATCTCCAGTACGTTCTATAAACGTCGATGTGGTGAACTTTTAATTTCCGGTCGCATATTCGCAGGCATTGTGTTGTTGTACGTGTTGTATAAACTGAAATCCCATTCTGAATATTAATGGAATCCCCCATATATGGTAGTTCAAACTGCGTTTCTCAAAACAATTAATCATGTGTGTAAAATCTAGTTAGTGCATTTGGCGATTTTTTAATCCTCGTTGATTCAAAACTGTGTTTAACATAAACCTTGAAAAAAATATTTTGATGTATTTTATATTACGTATTTGATTCAATTATTAAGTTATCGATCATAAACATAGACAAGCTCTTAAATAAATAGTAAGAAAATGTTACCAGTATACAGAACAGATCAGATACTTACACTATCAGTAAATTAATATCAAAAGATTATGAAGTGAGGTTCACACAGTATGAGAAACCCTAGTGAAAGTAAGACATAAAGTTAGCTACAAAAGAGTAAGCTCGCCACATGGAAGGAATCGAGTTAGTTACACATGCAGTAACAACCAGCATCATCTATCGATTGGCACACACTATTTCAAATAGTAATAGTCGGAGCCATCTATTTCAGAAAGTAACGAGATTTCGACTTGCTGTTTGAATTTAGTTTGGATTTGGAGAAGATGAGAGATGAGTGAGGAAATTAATTAAAAAGTCAAAAAGAGTACTCACAAATTATTGTTAATCAAACAATTTGTTTAAAATTTTTTATTAGTGTTTTGTGATGTTTTCAATTTAATAAATTAATGATTTGCACTAAAATATTTAGACTTTTGAAAGTAGGACAGCTTATGCGTTACAGGGCAAAATGACTGAACATGTATCAAACTGAAATAAAAAGATTTTCTTTTCGTTTTAGATCCAGTTTTCGTTCCGACCCAAACAACGGTTTTTTCCGGTTCTTTTCCATTTCGAAGTCCTGATTTAAATACACTAACGACTGGGGTCCGTTTTAAGCCTACATGATGTCTGTACAAGCGTATTAGTATCGGAACCACTATATTTTTACGAAGGTTGAGCCCGTTCAAATCAAAGAATACCGAATCATTTCCTATGGCTACATGTAGTTATACTATTCAAGAAATTTAAAATATAACAAACATTTTTTATTTATTAGTTGAGACGCAATACATTTCTTGCAGATTCGCCATTGGGCCATCGTTGGTATATACAACAGAATTGGAAGAAAAGCAAAATAATGGAGTATAATATATTTAAGGTTGTGATAGGCTTCATTTGCCTGTCACATTAGATAGGGAAAAAGAAGCAAAAACATTATAGTATTATTTTTGTGAAAAGACAACCAATCCAAACTATCAAAACATAATGTTACAAATAGATCCAAAACTATTATTAAAAGCACAAAATATACAGCAAAATAAGAAAACATTTACCTGATCATACGACTACAAGAAGGAATTTAGCAAACATGGCACATTTATTACCTGTATATGCATAAATTGAAAACGTAAAGGAGAGCAATGACATCTACCAAACAATGTCACAATTAAATGAAACCTGAATATAATTATAAATTGTACAAAAAAACCCTTCTTAAAAGGAAAAATAATAAAATAAATGAAAATAAAAATAAATAAATATAAATAAATAAAATAAAAATTAATTTGAAATAATAATAATAACTTAAACTCTAATATAATTTATATTTTAAATTTTTTTCAAGAAATAATTGGTTAATCTGCCTTTGAACAAGTAATGCGGAAATTATTTAAGCTATTTTGAAAATTTAAAGTCACATTAACAAGTTTGATATTTCTAAATATATTCAATATATATTATAGCTTGAACTGCTATCAAAGAATGGAACTTTATTACCAGAGAAACCTTGCGAATCTCTCGTCAAATATATTTTAATAATTCTATTATTAATAAGTTATTATCCAAAAATATGTTTCATATGAATTTACATTAGTTTCAATCAGATTTAAATATGATGGATAAAAAATAATAAATCTGGTTTACTATTTAGATTGAAAATAAATCAAAAAACAATAAAATCTTTCGAAATAACTTTAAATTTTTGTATGAAATTATGTTCATAGAAATATAACTATATATTAGCAAGACTATTACTAGGAGGCTAACTTGAGGTATACCTTTATTTGTTTATTTTTGTATCATTATAACTAATATAATTTTTTAAAACAAGCTCAATACGAAATTTTAATTTTTCAAATGATATAGAACTATTAATTTTTATTTTTATTTTTCAAATTCTTTTAAAATTAACCTAGATTAATTAAATTCTCAACATCTATGAAATTAAGCAAATCTTCAAAATTGTAATTATAAATTGAGTAAATATCCTTATCTTTTATGTAATTAATAATCTCATAACTATTTTTAATAATTAAAAGTCATATCAAAGCCCTCTATAGTATTTCGTAAGATTTTACAGCTTTATTAATGTAAGTTTTGATACCATTGCTTACAGTTCTAAATTTAATAGCTAATTACATTATGAAATTTAGGGTTGAAAAGTGTGAGAGGAAATTTAATTATATTCATCGTATAATATATTTTCTTATATAAAGCTTCAATTCTGTTGGTGGCTTTTTAATCAATATTAGTAACATTAATAAAAGTTTTATTATAAATCAGATATTTAATAGCCATATTAACATAAAGTGTATTTTTGCAAAAAATAACACATACCAGGGACCTTGTGAATATAACGCAAATAATGAATTCATCCTGTAATTTTTATAGAACCTTTTAGGTCTCTAATCTTAGTTCTCTCTTTATTCTTAAATTTCAAATATTTGAACTCTTCACTACTATAAATTTATATTATTTAAAAGCTTCAATACATAAATTATATTTAATAACTAATTCAAGTAAAAATTATCAATATCTTCCTTAATTTTTCTTCCGTATAAGTATTATTATAAGCTTTAATGCTGAAACCTGTTCCTTTTTTTCATATTTTCTCTATCATTTAATCGCCAACACTATTTAGATTATCTGTAATCACATGTTCGTATTCACCATTTATCTATCCTTTATAATCCTTACTAATGTTATTGCTCCGTAAATCATTACAATTATAATAACTATATATTAAATGTCCCATATTTTCATTAAATTTAAACCTTTTTTTATTATTAATATAAATTAAGTTTTCATTCTTTTTAAGACCATTGTTAAAATTTATATTATCAAAGCATTTATTCTAAAATCTAATAATATAACATATTTTTTTTACTACCATCATTATAATAAATTTTATATTTACGAACTAAATAAGTTGGAATATTGTTAAAAATTATATAATTAAAGCATTTATTCATGAATTTAATTCTACAAAATTTATATTTTTGCTTACCATTATTACAATCATCAATTTTATATTTATGAACTAAATAAGTACAGGTATCCTTAACAATAAGTAGACATATACTATATATTTTATTTACTTTAATAATCAAATCCCTCGGAGCTTTAAATTCTCTTTTTTTCAAACCAAACAAAAAGTATGTAATACTTTTAATATTGAAATCTTTTTCAAATTTATTATTTAATATAAACATTTTTTTAAATTTTATAACATCCATATCACCATATATTTTATTATTTCTGAACTATTATATATCTTACTATTTCTAAAGGATTTCAATATTAAAAGTATTAAATACTTTCTATTTGGCTTGAAGAAAAGAGCAACTCAACTGGGGGTTTGTTATTTAAGTAAATAAAGTAATTTTTAGTAGCAGTAAATTAAATATTAAGTAGTTTTTTGGTGATTACTGTATGATAGAGTCCATTAACAATTGATTTAGATGTAGATGTTACTGCATTACGAATTTACGCGAAAATTGGGATATCTATCTGCATAATAATATATCTTGGTTCAGTGATTTTAATTCCCGTCAATGACATCCTTAAGGAATTTTGATGTATGTTGCTGGATATGAACGTATAAGACAATGGGTAATATCTGAGAACTTGAAGCATATAAACGCCTTTAGTACTCTTAAGGAATGGTTTTTAATTCTTTTGATTTAATTTGTATTTCACCGCAGAGTATTTAATGGACTTAGAAAAAGCTCGTCTCATCCAAAGTGAAAAGTGTCGTAAGTGTAACGAAGCGTGTCTGAGATCTAATTCTGTTATTCACCTTCGTGATGAGTTTTGCCACGAATGTCTACATTTCAATCCACTTTTCAATCAAAATTTACGGGGAAGGAAAAGAAACAGGCCATGTTTAGAAAAAGCGGTAATTGCAACCGCCTGGCACTGATTCATGTAAATTTCTCAGAAAAGATACTTGTTCTTTACTGCAGTTAGGTCAATTGTAACCGTTAAAAAATGTAGTTTTGTTTTAAAAAGTTGCAACAACTTTTTTTTTATATTTAATATGAGTAATTGGGAAAGACGAGGCAAGTTTTCTGTAAAACAATTCAAATACACATTATGAAAATTCTTTAGCTTGTAAATAAATGAAATGTTCTTAATTTTACTTCAGTTTTCCAGTTTAGCTTTATAAAATGGACTTTAAGACTATAGTTACTCTTAGGGGGCTATTGGCAAAGATACTTATAATTTTAAATTATGGATAATGGAGCTCCATGAATTGTTAAATTATTCAATACATTTCCACATTACATCATGTGAATAATGTAAAGACACGTTAAACAAAATTTGCAATATATCCTCCATTTATTCTAAAATATAACCTTTAACTAAATTCGGTTTTCACTTGTAGATTCCAGTTTTGGAACGATTACTTAATGAAAAAAAATCTTGCATTAAAAACTGGTTGTTTGTGTTGGCACTGGTCGAATTGTGTCACATCACTGATGGTTAGAGATGAACTACGGAGAGATAATTTGACTATCAATCCATCATGATGAGGGAGCTTGAATCAGGGCGATGGTAGTCCAATGGCTTATTAAATAACTAAGCTATGACGGGTGTGGAGCAACAAAGGCAATTATCCCCAGTCCGATGGGGAAGGTCATAAATTTTGGGGCTGGTGTAGATTGATTGATTAAATGGTTTTATGGGGTATGGAGTAACAAGACTGAAGATATTATTTTAATGCAATAGATATGAACGAGTTTCATTTTTTGCAGGTAGTTCTGAACGCTTGTTAGGTAGCTGCTGCATTATCCAAAAGTCCTCCGAAAATGTTATTGTATCATGGGTTTATCTTGAGCGCATTCCAGTTGTGATTTCTATTCGACGCTTATTTTCTTCACGTTAAAAGAAAACGCTCCATATCGTTTATATGATTACAAGTACTACATAACATATTTATTTGTAAAATAAATTGTGCAAAATTCCCGGAGCTATGATCATTTTGCTGATGATCCGAGTGCTTAGTATTTCCTCTATTCTACTTTTTGTCTCAATGGATATAATACATATGAACATATACACATATGATTATATACTATAATACATATGAACATATACACATATGAATATATATTATAATACATATGAACATAGACATATAATACAAATGAGCTTCCTCTAATATTTGCTGGGATAAAATTCTCGTTAGCTGTGACTAGTCAATTTGTGGTTTTGATTCCTATATCCTCCAAAAGAATTCAGTGAAGAATGAAAGGAACTAGCGTATGACATCTGGGTCTCAAAGTTCTGACGAAGAGTGAGTCTGACTGACTGAATTGCTTATTAACGTCACATTTAGAAGCAACATGAGGGCAATTAGCGACCGCCATTTTGAGGCTCATTCAAGTGGCGAAGACAATACGAACTTTGAACCCCACTTGCCATATTCATGCCGCTTTGAAATAAATACTTGGAGCCTGACCAATTTAACGTGCATCGGCTCCCGCTTCCCGTTAATTTTTAGAAGAATCAATACTGGAACTTACGAATCACCAGCCAGCAGATTGTGTCCATGACCACTCGGCAACAGAGGGAGTAAAAGCAATTGTTTAATCTAATAGATTTAAGTATTTATTAGAACACGTCTTTATAGAAAATATTAGCCACGAAAATAATTAATTAACTTTTCTCTTTGTATTTTTCGAATCTTAATAGGCATTGATTTTAAATGATTCTGAATTATTACGTATGTTATGTATTCCTTTTTATATATAAGTGTGCTTGATTATATCACATATTTAAGAAGATCAAAGTAAAACTTAAGAAAAAGTAGACTTGTTCAATATAAATTTATGCTGCAGTTTTCAAAAATTTATATCATAAAAACACATAAATTTAATTATAGGATTTTTTCGATGCCATCTTGTGTTATTGAATGTACGTGACACTATTATTAACCTTCCGCAAGTGCATTCTGTATTCCAACGTGAAAGATTGCGTGTGTTCCTAAATAAGTAAATGTAAAATGTAATTTTTTTAGAATTAAATTTGTAAAATTTTATGTTATTATCACACAGTTGAGAATTACTAATTGGACTTTATTTAAATAGACGTCATTTAAATTACAAGATTATTTTTTGTTTGCTTAAAAAAATGAGAAACAACTTAAATAGGAATCATGAATCAGTAAAACATTATTAAAGAATTAGAATACGACATGACATGAAAATAAAATAAATGAAACGAAATGATACCAAAATAAAATAAATGAAGTTACGGATAACTCAACTGAACTATTTACAATTATAAATGTTAAAACATGCTATTGAGGTAGAAATCGATTTTTAGTGTAGATTTAAATAAAAGAAGAAATTGGTTTTTACAATCACTGAAACGTGACATGTAAATTTACTCGTAGGTATGTAAAGGAAGAAATAAGTCGTTATAGGGTTCGAATCGCAGAGTGGAAATCTACTCAAATGTGTTTAGAAGGCGCAATCAATCAATTTCTGCGAATATCGCAGCTGAACCTTGTAATGCTTTTGCGCTTGTTGTTTTGACATAGTTTATATCTTTTTCCCTCGCGTCGCTTCTTCTGCCTAACTCTGCAACTGAATGCAAAACTTATTCCAAACCTGAATGTTTAATATTAAAACAGTAATGATATCTTGTAAAAATTTGGAAATATACATATAACAAAAATGTATCTAAACAGTCGTGTGTATATGAAAAATACAAATGGCAGATATGAGGAGTTTTATAGCCCCTTAGAAATTGGAAATGATGATTGAAAGTATGTCAAAGTGAGTGAGTGGAATTGAGAGGGGCAGGTGTTCATACGCCTCTTAGTATCAAAATATTAAAACGATTTCAGCTCGAGATACCTCCCTTGTATGCATGCCTGCCAGAAGGTTGTAAGTGTGTGATTAGATTTCCTAATTATGACGTTTAGCGCTTTACACTTTTAATACTGATATCATAAATGAATTAATAAGTTGTTAAGGTTTTTTAGCATCAGTAATCATATAATTATGCGCATGACTATTTCAAGTCGTCCTGTGCCACCTGTTACGAACATGAGTTGATGCTTCCTTGCAACTCTTCTTTTATAGAGGAAAAGATAGATTTACAGAGATGTTACTAGTTAACAAAAGAGATTTTAAGCAACAACCCCTTCACATTGGAGACGGATTTGGCGACCATTTGGTGATTTTGGCGACAAATGAAAATACTCAAAGGTGCTGGAACCGAGACGAAAAATCGACGAGGAAGAAAAGTTACGGAATTTTCATCAATTTTCGGTGTGACGTCACACCTGGCCGGAATAGGTATGAGTACGACAAGAGCTACAGTCGTGAGATGAATGAATCAGTCTGTGGGGATCGGTTTGCCTGTGGAGTCTACTTTGTAGACCAATCGGAAAATCGTGGCCGAGTAAATGTGTTGGAGATGCGGCCTGAATCTAGTGGAACTGTCGGAGTCAGTTTTTGGAGTCTGTTGCGGAGATCGATCGGGGGATCGACTGAAAGCTGTCGGCACTGAAGTGGAGCATGTTGGGTGAATTTGCGAAGAAGGGACGTATATCTGCTGGAAATTGTCAGATCCTGCCCTGGAAGTGCAGAATATTACTGCGGAGACAGACCACAAAGAGGAGTAATAAGCTGGTGAGATGCACATTGCTAAAATAATTGTGACTGTCCGTAAAAGTGTGCTTTGTTTCTGTTTCTGTGTCACTAAATTGTGCAAGTGCTGTGTATCCATTATTGTCTCAGCTGTGCTACCTGTGTGTTGTCTTGAAGACCTATAAGACGAATAAAGCGTCATTTGTTGTTATCCTCGGGTTGAACTTGATTTTCATTCCCCGCACACTGCCAAAGTGGAAAAATCTTTCTTTAACTCACGGAAGAAAAACATTGTTTCTTCGGAGTATCTTCCTGAGCTGGTACCTCTTTCTGATATCTTCTAATCCAAATAGAAACTTTGTAGATCAATTCCATTTGCATTATTGCAAGTCCCCTTTCTACAGCGTGATAATTTTTGGTGAAATGAGAACATTCCTCTGAATTTCCATTCGTGGTGAAGCTTGTGTCCATTGATACAAATATTGGCGACTGAGTACTTTTTTTAAATTTGACAGTTTGAAATCAGCACGGTTTGTTTTGAATTTCTTTGAAACAATTCAAATGTCTTTATTTTTGCAGTTCTAAATTGACTTGATTTGATCCACTATTTCCTCAGAATAAAGACAATGCCATTTTTTAGATATCGAAATACAATTATTAATAATATATAAACGAAACTTTAACATATCTAAGCATCTTATTGATTAAGAAAATTATGATTTAAAATGACAAAAAGATTTCAAATCACAATTTTCTTATGAAATATATGCATAGAAATAGACAAATTTTCCATTTTCTCCTGTGCCAACAATAAGTATATAAACTACACATATAAAATTCTGAATATAAATATACACCAGAATTTAAGAAAATTTATCGTATTAAAATGCAACATTTTGTATAAAAAAATCGTTATTTGAATAAAGAGGAGAAGCAAGAATATTGCATTCAAGTTGTAGAGTTAAATCAAATGAGGAATGGCAGTTTAGAACGTAAAAATGATTTCTTGCATGAAAAACGAGATTTAAATTCTAAATATAAATAATACCTATAAACACACGTCATAACCATAAAGTGATGGCGAGTTTTAAATTAGAATTTAAACAAAATACCTGTCCAATAGCAGGTAAATTTAACTATATCTAGAAATCGGTGATCAAATTTAAATGAATTGAAGAGGAAGAATTGAAGAAATTTTCTTTTCCGAAATATATATATATATATATATATATATATTTGTGGAGAATTATACAAAAACAAACATTTATAATTCAAGCAACCATAAAATGTTCTGAGATGCAAGCTATTCAGAAAATTCTCTTTAAAAAGCTTTTTTTAACTCCTTGTGTTCCTTGAAATAAGAATATAAAAGCAGTTTATAATTTTTAAAACAATTAAAATATCGGATTTAAGTAATTAAAATTTCCACAACAATCGAATTAAATTTATCCAATAAAAATGAGTTTCGAGTCAGTTTCATGAAACACGAAAACAAGTTTTCTTGTAATTTTTGCAGACTGCATAATAATAGGCTGTTTTAATAGGCTGCAATCGTTATATGTATTTTTAACAGCTATTAATAAAGGTAAAATAATGTAGTGAGATATATTTTGTGAGAAAAATAATTTTATTACGAATATTAAATTATTCTAGATGCATACGAAAATACTGTACACACACACACACACACACACACACACACACACATATATATATATATATATATATATATATATATATAAATCCCAATTTTTAACTACAGACCCATACTTAGAAGAATATTACGTCTGTGGTGAATCCAATAACACTACGCCTCTGTGCAGACAACATTCCCCTTTGAAGAAAATTTTGAATTCACTTAAGCTTTGCCTACAAATGCATATTTTACTACTTTAAAGATATAAAAACCAAGGAAAGGTTTGTTAGTGTATACTTTTATTGTCGAAAGGGGGAATTTTATTTAAATATAAGCAATAATAAAGACTTTCCACAAACCATAATAACTGAAAAGAAAATAAATCTGTTGAGGCTTTGCAAATTGGGTAATTCAGAATATAACCCTATCTAGAGAATAAACTAATTTGATAAATAGCTCTTATGTAGGAAGCTATAGTAGTTCAAGTTCTGAGACATTTTCATTAAAAGTCATTTGTAATTTTCAATATAAAAATAAAAATTTCAACATAAATTGCAATATAAAAATATCTTCTATTCAAGATATAATCTCTAGAACAGTCTATGTATAAGTATTTGAAAAATTTATAGATATAATTTCAAGTTCATTACTGCATAACCTCTCGAGATATTGGAAGTAATGAAAAATGTTTTAAAAAAACTGGTTTCTTGAGCCCTTTCAGCCTGAAAATTTCACGATCATGTAATATTAAAACAACTATAACTCAGTTTCTAAATAAGATGCAAACAAATTTCAAACAGATTTTAATGATAAAGGATTTCATTTTAATATGAAAAAAATCCACATTTTTTGACTAAAAGTGTGTTTTGAAGGTATGCTGTCGTCTTAATGATTTATATATTATGTATATTACATTCATCTCCTTATGCATAGCAACTACTAATCTTGTCTGCTCGTATTTCTGTAGTACGCAGTTTTCTTCCCCCGTATTTTGAAGTTTTCTCTCTAATGAAAATGTTAGGTAGAATGTTGAGCTTATTGTCTCGTTGAATAAATTTAGTACCACCTGATAATGAAAGCAATAATAACTAACCTTAGAGAACTGAACTTAAATCATTGTTACTTTGAAACTGATTATTTGACTCATAGACTATGAAATGTACTTCCAATGGATCCTGTCTCATGCAGTACTCTATGGTAATTAAATTTTTGATAATCTGGCCAAAAAAAGGTGTTTATAAGCTATCAAATAATTTTCTCATATCCTTTGAAACTTATTCAAAAGCAAAAAAATCAAAACAGCAATGGAAGACACTTCCAATTCACTCACGATAGAACGGACAATCTTTTGGCGGTGCCTTTGCCAATAAAGGAGATGGATGCGTACAAACTGCCATTTGTAGATTAGTTATGGGAGTCTTACTTTTGACAAGGGGTGGAAACTTTTCTGACATACATCACTTGCAATTTTTTCCAGCCTTTTCCCGGACATTTTTTAAATTATATGGGACTTGACAGAGAAGGCATTGTTACTACACATCATCTCATTTGTGATTACTTGAATATTTTCGTTCTCGTAGACTTTGTCTAGTCAATGGCTGGACTATGTTGGATAATTAACTACATAACTTCAAGAATATAAGAACTATGACAAAAAAATATCACCTAGTAATAATTATATAATTAATACGATGCTAGTTGGGGAGTATAAATGCATGTGTTATGTTTAAGTTTATATTTATAACCTAAGATAGTTAATCAGTTACTTTGTAAGTATAAGGAAATTTGGATAGGAAATTTCGGGAATATCGGATTATTTAACCAGGCAGTTTTCAGAACGGTATGTGAGAGTGATTTTAACTTCATTTTCCATTCCTCACCCAAATTCACTGAGCTCTTCGCTTTATCTCCCTTGCAACAAATTAAGGGTGACTTAAAGAAGGCACAGTTTTGTTAAATAAAGACGACAATCACTTACTTAGAAAGACTTTCAAATGAACTGTAGGCTCCGAAATTAAAGTTTATATTAAAATTTTATATCAAAATGTTGCTCATGGTGTTTTTCATAGCTATACATCAAACATCATAATGAATTGCCACTGTGATCCAATGCCTATAAGTCCGTAACGTAAAAAATAACTAATCTCTATATTAATACACATACACACTAACTACATTCCTTTCACTTAATAGTAATCCAACTTCATTTCTTCGGAAAAATACCTTTGTTTTGTATTGATACGAAGTGCACTGAATCAATCCAATGTAAATCTCCTAGATTTTCGCTCTCTTATATATCGGTTAAAACACTTATGGTGAGAATACATTATTACGTATTAACGGCCAAAAAACATTTAAATGCCTTCCTGCTCACTAATTTTGTAACTAGGAAACTATGGCAGTCATACTTCCTGAAATTCAGAAAAGACTCAAAGTGGTATGTAAAATCTCTGAAAAAAAATAAATCATCGGGGGGATTTTAAGATCAAATTTATAATAAAAAACATTGATAATAATAGCTTACCACTCCAAATGAGTACGTAATTTTAAAAGTTTGCTATCGTGGGAAGTATGTAGAATTCAAGATTACTCAGATGAAATAAATTGTTACATTATGAATACTTAACTAATAGAAAAAAAAATGAATCTTCGAAGTTAATAGCTATTTTTATTTTCGCAAAGCTAACTAAGTCCCATTAAAGAAAGCCGCTTGAGCGGAATTTTACTAAATAGCTAATCAAAATAAAACAAACCATTTTTGAAAACAATTGATATATTTAGCCATTCATGCCTTTCTCTGTAATTCTCCTTTCAGTGATAACCAAATTGGCCATTAATCTGTAATGACCGCGTGCATCCGTTCTTTCGCTGAAGATTGTAAGTGGGAAGAGTTTTAAGGAAATTTCCAACTAATAAGCACGTTATTAAATCCAAGGAAAAACAACGCCTCTAGCGCGAATTCCCATGCTTTTCTTCTCTAGATACCGCTATTTGTGGTGTTAATGCCTCCAGGCATACAGGGAAACATGTATCTTCTTCGCTTCCTGAAGCCTTTTTGAGTATTTTATCTGGTTTCCTCCCTTTTTTTTACGCATCGACTGACAGGAACATCCATTCCGGAGGCGATAATTATCATTGTTTCTTCATTTCTTTCTTCAAGAGAAGGTAGGGGGTAGAAAGGGTTGAAAATGAGTTAGTGCCAGGAAACAGCGGGAAAGATGAACCACTACAAAAAGAGTCGGATGCTTCAACCATTTTCACATTCGAAGCTGGAAGTTGAATCCTAACAAACTCATTTGAAAGGTAGGTCCAGTTTATTTCTCATTGTTGCACAATTCTTGATAGTGTCCAAAAAAACTCTAGTTTATAAAATTCAGACTTAGATTTGGAACTTATTTCCTGAGTATTAATATCATCGATGACTGAAAGGTTACTATAAGAAAAAATGCTTTGTAAAAATAAATATATTAAAAAATGGAAAATAACTTCCATAGCATACTAAATATAAGTTAAATTCAAGTAATTACAAAAAAAGTAGACTTATTGCTTTATAAAAATATTCATAGAAAAATCTCGAAAAATATGTTTAGAAATATTTCTGGAAATTTAACAAAAGAATCTGTAATTCTTAAGCTGATGGCGCATTAAAGTTGCACAACGAGTTAAAAGACGACTAGATAAAAATGTAAAAATGTTTTCAAAAGACGATAAAAGACGATTAGATAAAAATGTTTGGAATTTTTTTTTCAAAGAACATTTTTAAGTTGAATTCATTTTTTTCAAAGGCCAAATAATAGGTTTTTAATAGTTTGAAAAGTGTTTTTCATTGCGAACATTGAGCATTTCTAAAATATAAACCTTTAAAAAAGATTTAAATCCCTCAAAATGTAAAACAGTAAAGTTGCATCAAATGAGCCTTGTTCATTAGTAATTATTCGTTTTCATGTTACCAATTTTTGTTTGAAATATGAAAACTTTCATTATTAATGAATAAAATATCGCTAAATTAGCTTAAAAACAGTACTTATAAATGAATATTTGCTTAAGGGTTTCATATTTGTCATTTTTGGTATCAAAAAGACAATTGTTCATTTTTCACATATATATGTTATATATGTTAAGTATGATTAATATTTAGCATGATAGGAATGTCTTGAAAAGTAATTATATAATTTTAATCATCAGATGAATAGTTTGCCAAAAAAAAAGGCTTTAAACTAATTTTGGTTTGATGCTATGCGTGATGCAGTCCTATTTCTATATTCCTAATTTTCCCTAATAGTCCCTAATTTTCATCTCTCTCTCTCTCTCTCAGTTCCTCATAATTTCTTTTATATAGCATTTTTCTACAAATACTAAAGGATTTATTATCATTAAATTTTGTAAGACTTAAGCACTTGTTTTTTTCTAAACTGAAATTTAATAAAAGTGAACAGTTTAAAAAATAATATCAATGCATATTAAATTGAAGAAAAACATTGAGCAATGTAAGAGTTCTTTACAGAAGTTTTCTTAGGGAAGTACAAGATTATGTGATTTAGAGTGTGGATTTTTAATTACTAAGAAAATATTCTGTCAATTATCCGGATCAATGATATTTTAGGCTTATAACTGAGTTTTAATTAAGCTACCTAAAAGCAATGTTAGTAGATATGAAATAAAGCTAAGCAACATAACTTTATTTAATATTTTGCCCTTTGATTTCCTTTTAAGATAGTCTTATATTTTATACTGCAGCTAAAATATGAAAAATCTTTAATAAATCGTAGTAAAAATAAATAAATGTAAGCATGCTAAACATAATATTTAATGTTGTTTTAATATTTTTAAGACTGATAGTTGATATTATTTTCATAGTTAATTTTATTTATTGTTATAAATTATTTAATAGTGAATTTTATTTATTGTTATAAATTATTTAATAGTTAATTATTTATTGACAATTATAAATTATTTAATAGTTATTTTATTTTAATAATATTTAATAAAAGTTGCAACTGACTGAGTAACAAAAAAAAAATGGAGCATTATTTAAAAATATTAATTATACTGGAAAGTATATAAGTGTAAACTAATATTACAACGAATTATTCAAGTATTACAACACTTATTTACAAACTATTGCAGAAAAGAAGAAGTTGTTTGATTATAAGTAATATTTCTAGAAGATCTCTAAGAAAGAACATCAATATAGATTACAAATCAGGATGTGTAATTTTAATCAAGATAAGCTTCAATTTACGAATATTATATTATAAACAACATTTTATACAAAAGTTTTTAGAGCAAACCAACGATTCTGTTTACCACCACAATAGCATTGTGAAACATGTCTCGATATCAGAGAATAATTTTGTAACCCGTCATACAAATCTTTGTTCTTGAAAAAATTCTTATGAATATTTTTAGAACTATAGAAGAGAAAGTGAGCTCAATCCAAACGTGTTAAATTTCCCCGGAATAAATTTAAAAACCCTTTAGCATTTACCATAACTTAAAGATAAAAGTGCTCTTCTCAAACATATATATACTCCATACTCTGCAGGATTTAAGTCTACTCAGACACACACTCAAGCTAGATCATGAAGTGATATCATCAGAAAAAAAAACTAGGTTTGTGGATAATTTTATACGGAAGAAAATTAGCATAATTCCTTTTTTGTTGTTCATACATATATTTATACTGTCTGATTACACGCATTACAGACACAGCTTTGCACCATGTCGTCTTTAGGAAATGTTTAAGCGAAATTTCGTTACAGAAACATTTTCAGTTCCGTTTGAACAACTTGTATGCAGATTTCACAGATATTTTTCCGTTTCATTTTCTCCATTAAATGGGATTCCCTTTGACTATTTTTGAATGCGTTCTATTTTATAAGTATTTATCAAATTTATAGTAGAAATCACTTACGTTCTAATTATAAATTTTAAATTACGTTCTATGCAACACCCGTGTGCAGCATTAAATTACCTGTTACATTTAATGGAATTATTTAACTTTCAATAATACACTATATTATTTTTTCACGAATACTACAAATATTTTATACATTTTATTACTTTTCAGGAGAACACATTAAATTCAGTAATTCGTAGGAGATGATAAACATTACAAGAAACAGAGTAGTACGGAGTTACCATAATATTTTCATGTGCCTGTAGAAAACAGTGAATTTACTGTTAAAAAAATGACTATTTACACTTTTTTAGTTCAATGGTTTTTTAATCATATAACCGAATATATGAAGGATTTTTTTGTTTTGTGTCATTTGATAACAGTTTATAAACTAATACTACAACGATTCGTCTTCATAGCGATTAATAGACACAGTGACGAAAATAATTCAGACATTTAGTTCAGACTTTGAATAAGCAATGTCAAAATAAATAAAGAACAGAGGTCGACTAATCGCACCCTAAACCAAATATTATAATGAAGAATTATACTTATTTGGGAATATCTAAGCAGTCGATTTTAAATCGCTGGATCGAATTTAAGGGGACATGTAGTGACAAGATCCGTGTCATGTACACAGGCATCTCACCTTCCATTGCTTGAACCAATTTAATGTTTCTAAAAATCTCTATAACTCCCTCAATCTTCTTCCTATTCATTGCACTTATACAGTAAATCTCATTTATATATATACCAGTTCTTTCACAAGGCAAGGTTCTCACATCAAGCATTGTAGTGAAATATCCCCAGAGATGATTGTAAGGGAAATGCAAGTTAGAATTCATTACAATGTAATGTAACACTTTAGGATAATACATAGTAAATTTTGAAAATACTTTAATAACAGTTGTTAAGGCATTGTATTGAAACAAAGAATCAGTATATTAACTCGTAAAAATTCCTAAGCAAATGTAAAAATAAGGACAAGATTTTGCACTTGATTTTACTTGTACAATCTTAAAATTATTACGAAAATACTTTTTTTATAATCAGGAAGAGTATTTATAATATTTCTTAATTTTAATTTTCTTGGATATTTTATAGGGGATGGCTAAAGAGCTAGCTGCTATAAATTGCAAGTACATTCAAACAAAACTTATTACTTGAGAACATCATAATTTCAGAAAACATTATTATCAACTTTCCATCAAAATTTTCTTCGCTTTAGAGATAGATTTATGGTATTAGTAAAACAAATCTTCAAGAAATCATTAAGAGAATAAGTGAGTTCCCTTATGATGCTTGGGGTTTTTGTAGGTAAACATGAAACTGTAACGTGTTTTTAACCGATAAACGTCAGAATTTCCATCAGCAAACGTGTGTATCATAGTCGAATAAAAGTTTGTAAAAAATATTTCAAGCCGTTGTAATTTACAAAGGTTTAAAAAAAACAATATTTATTTCTACTGTCAAAATCGCTCTTTCGGTTGATACATTTTATATGAAGGAAACTTTTGATGATAGAATGAAGATCACTAAAATTTAATTCGGAAAAAATATCCCCTAAATGGTAAGCTTTTAATTTAAAATAATATTTTTAAGACAATATACTGGAAAAATTGTTTTCATATTTCTAAACTCATATTTTAAAATCAATCTATGATACACATAGAAAGCATCGAAGAAAACACCAACACGTGATTTCAGAGATTAATATATTACTGTAATATTACATACAAAAATATCATCAAATGCACACAGTGAATAGATTTCAGACACATTATTTTTTTTTACTTTAATGGGTATTTTTTTAAAATGTCAGAGTCAAAAAAATATTGCAATCGTAAACATAAAAAGGGGAAATTTAGCAAGAGGGATTGAATGTCATTGATTAGTATAGTACAGAGATATGAACTATAGTAAATAAGAATGTAATTATTTATCTGTGTACTTGTATGCTGTATTTCATTTTGAGAAATGTATGTTTTAAACAAAAACTCTATTTTTCAACGCAGAATAATGATGTTTATAAGCAATGCGCAACTCTTCGCATTCTTCGCAGCCACCTCTCTGCTTTCAGTGTTGCTGCTGTCCCGGGAGGCAGAGGCCCACCACGGAGATGGAGGAGGAGGTCTTTTCGGAGGTGGAAAACACGGAGGCGGCGGAGGTGGTCTCGGTTCGATGTTGGTTGCAGGACTCATTGCCAAGATCCTTGGAGAGCATGATCACCATCACTGTGAACATGGACACCATCACCACGGACACCATCACATGATGCAGATGATGATGCATCATGGGTGATTGAACAGTTCTTATATTAATATCCCTGTATGATTACAGTGTACATATCATCATCGTCATTTTAATTTGTAATGTTACTTGTATAAACTTCATCAAATAATAAAGCACTTTATTTTCAAACCAGTGTAACACTCTTCCCCGTAAGTCGACGATTTTTAAAAGATTTTTCTGTATTTCATTTGGTGTGTGTGTGTGTGTGAGTGTGTATCATCAAGTTTTCGATCGTTAATTTAACCAACTTCGCATGCAGCTAGAGCTCTGAAGGTTTGGGAATCGTTCTTACTAGCCTAACAATGCAATATTTAGATATTTACGATAAGTTTGAACTTATATTTCAATATTTTTTTTTAATAATGTAGTTTGTGTAGTCATGTGGCGCCATCTATGGAAGATAAATTGAATTACGCAGAGAGAGTAATGATGTTTTTTTACAACGATTTTTAAAATATTTTTAAATATTTCTCTTGGTGTGCGTTAGTGTGTCATCAAATTTTCGATCGTTAATTTAACCAACTTTCCATGCAGCTAGAGCTCTGAAACTTTGGAAATCGTTCTTATGTTGGAAAGGAGTTTAGAACATGTTTTGTTTTCTATAAGAAATGTAAAAAAAAATTGTGTTGAAAGGGACAATCTAATTTATGCCTGAAAGCAGCAATCATTCAAAGATTACGCAATGGAATTGACGCTTGAGATTTAAGTTATTTTCATTATTTTGTAAAACATTTTTTATATCAACTGTATACAAATTTCTACAGGGAAATATTTTTTTTTATGCAGCGGATAAAATTTTTTTTCTTATAGAGGTTGAACGTATAAAAATGTTTGCGTGTATAAAAATGCATGTAAGACTTGTCTGCATGCTTAAAACGAATACTGGCAGACCAGAAAGATGAAAATCATAAAACAATAGTTTATATGCTCGAATCGTTTGAATTTTTATACGTAAAATGGTCCACATTTTAATACTAGGAAATTCTCGTAAAAATGAGCAGTATTTAGACATTATTTTTTTATATTTCTGGAATCTAAAATTTTTAAGTTCTCCTTCAGAGGAGGTTTTAGTGAATCTCGTTTCAGTGCGTGAAAAGAAATAAAGGAAAACTATTGAGATTTTTTTTTTAAAAAAAATGCTTTAAAGAAACAAAACTAACGAAATGCACATTTCTTCGACATAAATGTTACGATAAGAATATATGAATAAGTCTCTAACATATATTAAAGTATTTATCAAAGTTTTGGTTTCTCTCACACTTGGTTTACTATAAAGATAAATATGATTTTGTTTTATTTGGCATTGAACTAGAGCTGCAGAAAGAACTACAAAATCACTTAATGCACTGATTTATTTTAAGGGAAGATTAGGAGAGAGCTTCTGATGTATATTTTTATTCTAAGCCACATAAATTCATTTAAACAGTTGAGGTTTTTTTTTAAAAAAAAATTACTGATAGCAAATTACAATTTACTCAATTAATAATGATAAACTAAAGCTTTCATTTTTAGAATTATCTTCAATTCATTAACAAACAGTGAAATCAAATGTTGAGATTTCCTGAAATTCATTTTTTCCCCCTCGATTCTTTTATCCCAATTATAAGAAATATATTTCTTATGCTGAATTTTGTATTCAATTCAATCATTGTCTAATATTTTTATATACCGCATCAGATATTGAAGTGGCAAATGTAAATGAAAATTTTGTAATTTTAATTCTCAATTAATAATAGTAAAAGTAGCTATTGCATATACTAGCCCATTAACTGTGTTTAGCAGAAAAGTAAATGTATGATGCTTAAGTATTAGTTCTAAATGTTATAATCCGTGAATGCGCTTAAATTGGTAATTAAAAATAAAACAATTTCAAAAATAAATTTCCTGAATAATACAATAAGTAATTAAAACTTGAAAATAATATTTATTAGTGCGAGTGTCACTATAAAGTTGGGGTGATTTAAGATTCAAAGAGTCAAGTCATTCATGTATATAAAATTATTTCTTACAAACTAATAATATTCACACGCAGAGTTTTTCCAGTCTATAACATACACTCAGGAACATTAAAAAAGCGCACCAAGAAGTGCACTTCGGATTGAAATGAAAGTTAATATACTATATATGGTACATAATGATACAGATAAGAGATTCACTTGATCCTAAAATCTAGATAATTAAACAAATACTGTGTGTACAATTAGACAAATACAGTGCGTTTTCAATAGCGCATCGGATCCCTTCCTGCTGCAATACATGTCGCAACGTGGTCCGGCATTGAGCTGATTAAATGTCGGATGTCGTCTCGAGGTAGATTGGCCTCAAATCTTGAACAGCCACATCCAAAACATGTACAGAGTAACACAGTGGCAGCTGGATTTTTACTGGTTCCACAAATGCTCCAAAGGGGACAAATCCGGGGAGCAGACCCACTGTGGAAGAGTCTGAGCGTGTTGAAACGTTTGAACTTCCTGAGCAGTATACGAACTAGCATTATCTTGCTGAAAAAATTGTTTTCAGAAAACTATTTAGGAATGGTCCCATGTAGGGTCTAAGAATGTCATCAACATAACGCTGTCCCATTAAGGTTCTACGTACCATAATTAGTGTGGACCAGCTATCATTGGCTTTGTCTTTCAAATCATTATTCCTTCTGTACAGGCAGTGTGTAGCGCGACAGTATGAGTGGAATTGTGCCTTTCACCATGGCACTTCCACACCCGTACGTGTTTATCATCTGTTCCAAAAAAGAATTGTGATTCATTCCTGAACAGCACTTTTTTGCCAATCTATGATATTATACACCGCTCTGGCTTGGCACCACTGTAGGCGGAGTCACCGATGTTTCGATGTTAAAGGCAGAACACGAAAAGGGGGCTTGAATTGCAGGTCCGCTTCCATGAGGCGTCTGTAAATGATTTGTAGAGCAACTGGCTGCCCTACATTTGATTGTGAAACGAGTCGCTGTAGCATCCAAGAGCGCTTAGCGCACGATCTTTTGATCCTCTTGCGTCGTTGTCTGCCTGGTCGCTCCAGACCCGGTTCTACGCACATGATTTTTTCCTCGTATCCACTGCTCCCAACATGTTCTGACGGCTCACTCCGAACGATCGACCTGACGAAATAACACGGCAAATCAACTAGCCCGTGGTCTTCATGCCAATGATTGCGTTCCTCTGAAAACTCACTTAACTGTGCGGAATGTCGCCAGTTTATATAGGACAAACTTCCTGATTGTAATTCAAACTGCAGTGTGTCTGGTAATGCACATTGGCTCCAAACATGGAAAATTTTCATATTGGATATCATTCAATTACTTTGCAAAGTTTCGTGATTGTAGCTCGCTTCCTTCTTAGAGCTCTATTTTCAATACTCTGGTGTGAATATAAATATTGCTCTATTTTTCTAGAAGAATAGTTTTGAAAATTAAAAAAAAAAAAAAAAAAAAAAAAAAAAGAGAGAGAGAGAGAGAGAGAATTTATTTAGTTATGATTTGAAGTTATCAGAAGTATATTTAATTGCAAACATGAATGTATTATTTGCTGATGTAATAAAATAATTTTTAAATCTTAACTTTTCTGTACAATTGATACAAACGGCGAAACCTTTATTTCTGTCATTAAAAATTGTAGAAACAGAAATATGAAATTGGAAGATTTTTAGATATCTTTAATAACTATGAAACCTTTCAGCATTTTTTGGAATGCATATCTTTTTGATTTACCATCATATATTACATACCTTGTTAAAACACTTAGATACTGAAATCGTAATTTATACTAAAATTTGGTGATTGATATTCCTATTTAACTTTTTCATCGTGAGAAAATTTATTCTTAAAATATAATTTTTAGTTTGATGCAATATGAAATGCTTGTTCATAATGTATATGAATTGCTTATTAAAAATTTCTTAAATAACTGGTAATATATATTATGGATATCGAAAAGTTCATATTAACAGTAAGGGATAACCGCGGTATCTGGATGAAGTTAATTCAGCAGATTAATTGATCCTTATTTATGTAATATTGTAAACTACAGCTATTCGTGTTACTCGTTTGATTTCAGGAAGATGTAGTTAGAAGTAACCCACAGTATTGAAAAAATGAGTTTAACCTGCTTTACAGACAGAGTTCTATCTGTTCAATGACGCCTTGTGTAAGGTCAAGAAACGCTAGGAGTAATATACATATGTGGATGGTGAAGTCATTAGAATGATACAGTAAAAATAATTTTTCTATCTCTATTTTTGAAATAATAATATCAATTTTTGAAATAATATCTTTCTTATTCAAAATTAATACAAACTAATTCATGAAACTGAATACTTAGATATTAACTCAAAAATTACGGATCAAGGGATATGTAATAATATTTATGACAAATGGGATGTTTTGAGTACTTTGTTCACAAAAGGGATCTTTCATGAATAAATTCCCTTTCTTTGAAAGTGATTTAAGTTATTGATTTTCAAAAATATCTTATATAAATATATCCTTCATAATACTTAGATTTTCAAGATAAATTCTTTAATACATGCATTCGAGTAAAAAAAAGTTTATAAAATTGAATCATTTAATTTTTTAAAGAGCTATTATTATTATGCTTTGAATTCTTTTTAATCTATTTTAATCTTTTGCTTTTATCATTAGTTTTAATATATTTAAAATATTTTTATTACGCGGATTTTAATTATATATCAGGTTTCATAGATAGCTGTTCTGGGTTTTTAATTCTAACTTTGATATATATCTTTCGATAGCATGTTTTTTTCAATGTTAGTCAAATTTTGGATGAATTATATTTTATGTAATTTAATTTAATTTTTTATCATTTTTTCTCTCTTTTTGATTTAATGCAGTATATCACGCAGTATATAATTAGGTACTTTGATTTCTACAGTTTTTTTTTTTTTTTTTTTTTTTAAATACGTGTTTTTTTTTCTAAATACTTTCTCTTCGAGTGTCTTATTTTCTATATTTCGTGAATTTAGGTCTTACCTTTTTCTTTTAATAAAACTATTACTATTTGTGAAGTTTTGATCATTAAGCAGCTACACTGCTCTAAGCCTCTGTCTATCACAAAAGGGAGTAAATTTGTGTTTAAATGTTTATCTATATAGGATTTTAAAAAATCACGAGTTTTTGGCTGAGGCCACTAATCAAGGTAATTGAAACTTCTGAGTAAATTGCTTGCAAAAAACTCTTAGAACTGATTTCTCAAAAATACCCCTCCTTCGGTTATGTTATGTCCACCTTGTCATTTAATGTATGGTTAACTATCATATGTATTTATAATCGATAATCAAACTTATTCACCTGTTCATGAAGCAAGGAAAACTGCATCTAAACGAACTCATTAATATCATGAAAATTGACTCACATTATCAGGCTTCAACATTTAGGCAAGGAGATGTTGGAAGAATTAAGTATCCCAATACCATATTTTGGAGTTTAATTATTCTAAAAACAGTTATCCGATGTGTCTCATGAAATTGATAAACTTACTAAAATCCTTTATAAGGGAAATGATATCATCCATGCAGCACGATTTATGTTATTTTTTAAAACCAAGGCGATCAGTTTCAATATTTCATGCATTTTTCAAATAAGTGTTCAGAAACTTCCTATATAAATATAATTTGACTTCATTAAACTTTTATAAGTATGAATTGTATCCATTAAAGTTGAATCACATTCCAGTAATTTCCCACGCATTGAACTACGTTATCCCTGAAAATGTCTAACTGATGTGTAATGCAGTCTTTCCCGATCAAATATCTGATAGAACTTCAAGAGAGAGGCTGCGAAATTTTACTGGTTTTACCCAAAATTTTGATAGTGAAAGTCATTCCGAAATAATTTTAAAGAAGTTAAATCTACGTAATTTAGTTCTGCTTGAAAACAATTAGAAATAAATGGAACTGACGAAGAATTTCTAGAAAAATATTTTGAGTTCACTCGCAATTTACAATCTTTTAAAAACAAACTTAGCTGTCAAACTTTCTCATAAGATGAATATTCATTTCACCCCTTCAGATGAACGTTGCTTCTTCCCCTCCTCTAAAGGCGCCAGACATTACAATCGTAGACGAGTCAATAATTTGCCCTCTACCGATAAATGGTTTCTCATGGATCATAGTAAAAGGCTTACCCCAAACACTTCACTGTTTTAACAGAAATTATTCTTATGCAATATAACATTTTTTTCCGATGTAGAAGAAAATTTTGCATTTTGACCCTTCACGGAACAACGAGAGATTGTTTTTGTTAAACGGTTATTAATTGGTCAAGCCTGACTTTTTATTCGATCTCAACACGATATCCGTTTTTTCAATGAACAAAATCTCTTATTCAGGAATTTGGAGAAAAAAAAATTAGATCAATTATATAGAAAATTATAAAATAGAATAATACGTACGAATAGAACTGTATTTGAGTACTTCATAGCTATTCGAGAATAAGCAAATCGAGCTCCAGAATTTATTGATGAGTCTTCCATCATTGATTATTGCAGTAATGGAATTCCCGATTCACCCTCCAATATAATGGAATATAATGGAATTCATGAATATTTTTACATTTGTATAAGACCAACTCGTCTTATACGGATGTAAAAATATTCATGTATTTAAAGATAAATTAAGTGTATATGAAAAAATATTTCAGGAGAAATACAAAAATCGTTGTTTTAGTGATACTTCTCGTGTTCTCAAAACGCGTAGTTATCGTCGCGTTGAAGGAAGTACATTATACAACCAACGACGTGATATAAATCCGAAATTTTATGCATCAAAAACTGATTCAAATTTTAAAAAAGAAATTTTTAAAGCTTATAACCAAATAAGTTGTTTTAATAGTAGAAGTTCCAATCCCATTTCCAAATTTTGTCCCGATTAACAGCGGGATCCAAAGTGAAAATTTTGTGGAAAGTTTGGTCACAAATCCAATGCGTGTCCTCAAAAAACTGTACCTGGTTCCAATGATGTGAACAATGTTCATAAAATGACGTTCAAATATTCAACAAAAAATATATATTGTCTCTGATTGACACTGGAAATCAAGTTATTCTTACATGAAAGAAAGCGTTTAGAATCAATTAGGTTTTCATTTTTTAAATATTAGCAACAGTATACGTACTGGTTTGGCTTTTCAAAAATACATTTAATTAATTTCTTTCATGCTATTATTTTTATTAATGACTAATTCTTTCTTGCAACCATTAATGTTGTTCCCAATTCTTCAAAGAACTTAGATATTATTATTATTAGTTGTGATTTAATTAAGCAAGCTAATTTGTCTATTGCACCAAATGATGTTACTTTTCAAAACTTGAAAAAATGAAAATTTCTGATGCTACTCCAGAACAATATATTTTGATTATTAATGACGATACTCCTAAATTTGATAGACCCTCTCGTTTCAAAGCAAACTCATAACGATGTTGTCATATGAACCACATAAGACAAAATGATAAATATAGAACTAAACATAATCGTGACGGATGATAAACCAATTTATCATTCCCCTAGAAGTTTGCCTTTTACTGAACGTGACATCGTAGATAAACATACTGACAAATGAATTAAAAATGGAATTATCGAACCATGTGTTTAAAATTCCACTGCCAACTCCTTGTTGTCCACAAAAACGACGGTAGCCTCCGTGTGTGCATTGATTTTAAAAAATTAAATCGAGTTTTGGTTAAGGATCATTATCTTCTACCACTTATTGAGGATGTTTTAGTTAAATTTCAGAATGCTTCAGTTTTCAGTATTCTTGATTTACGTAAAGGTTTTTTCTATCTACCCGTTAAGAAACAAAGTCACCCATACACTTCATTTGTCACTCACATTGATCAATTTCAATTTCTTAAAATACATTTTGGTCTCTCTACGTGTCCCTCAATATTTTAACGCTTCATTAATTTAGTCATCCAAGATTTAATACTACAACGAATTGTTTTGCCCCATATGGAAGACATTAAATTCCAGCTAAGAATATATCTGAAGCTATCATTCGAAAACGGTTTTAAAAATTGCTCCTGAACATGGATCGGAAATAAGTTTTCGTAAATATCAATTTTTACAACAAGAAAATTGAATTTTTAGGCTATATTATCGAAGAGGAAAACTTTTTCTTTCACCTTATCGAACTAAATTAATAATCAATAAACTGGAGCCTAAAAGTATTAAAGTTGTTCAACGTTTCTTAGGCCTTATGGGCTATTTTCGTAAATTTATCCCTGCTTATTCTAAAATCGCAAAACCTCTTTGTGATCTATTTCGTAAAGATACTCTCTTTAATTTTGATGTCAAACAAAAATCTTCATTTGACGAGTTAAAAAGTTTACTTAGTCAGAAACCTGTCTTAGGCATATATAGAAAAAACTGTGAAACCGAAATGCATACTGATGCATCAATTGACGGCCTTGATGCTCTTGTATTACAACGATCTACAAATAACAGTTTTTTACAACCAATATATTACAAGTACAAAAAAACCCCCATCTGAAACTGAAAGAAAATATAGTAGTAACGAATTAGAAGTTTAAGCAATCGTAGAAGCTCTTAGAAAGTTTAAAATTTTAGGAATACTTTTTTAAAATTGTGACCAATAGTGCGGAATTTACCAAAACAATGAGCAAGAAAGATTGCGAGTTAAGCTCTTGCGTTTGAGGAATATGATTACACTACCCTGCATCGTTCCGGCTCACAAATGGCTCATGGTGACGTTGTAAGTATAATTTAAATTTCAGCTAATCAGTATAAGGATTCTATTGTGCATAAAATCAAAGAAATTCAAGACGCGATCCACATATTCTTGCTATAAAATCTCTACTTCAAAATGGACCTTACGATAATTATTGTATTAAACATAATATCCTATACAAGTTTTTTGATGGTTTTGAAATCTTCGTTGTCCTTGTCATAATGCAACACCACATTATCCAAAATACTCAAGGCAAAGGACATTTTTTGGTTAAAAGAGCACTTAGACATTTAAAAAAAATAATTGTTTTATTTCCTCATTTGCAATCCAAAATTGAAAAATATACTTCTAATTGTTTAACGTGCCTTTTGAAAACCAAAAAAATCTGGAAAATGCGAAGGTTTTCTCCATTCTCTTTCTAAAAATGATATACTTCCTGATACTCATCATGTTGATCACCTTGGTCCTTTAGTGACATCTAACAAAAATTACAAACACACTTTAGCATCTATTGACTCTTTCAAGTTCGTTTGGTTATACCCAACCAAATCAAAATCTACTTCTAAGATAATAACAAAATTTGACCTTCAAAAAACTGTAATTAGAAATCCACGTTTTCTTATCACCAACAGTGGAACAGCATCCAGAGAATTTCACATATATTGTGCAGAAGAAAATATTTTTCTTTATCATATTACTACAGGTTTACAGCATTCAAATGTTCAAGTAGAATGCCCTAAGAAAACCATTATTTCTGTTCATTCTAAAATGTCAGAAGGCGATCCAACGCAGTGGTTCAAATATGTTCCTAAAGGGCAAGAGGTTTTAAACTCAACACTTCAACAAAGCATCAACGCAACACCTTTCGAATTATTCTTTTTGGTACACAAATTAATAATAAAACTGATTTGAGCATTCAACATATAATTAACGAACAACTACAGCTTGAATTTAAGAACAATAGAGGCGACTTACTCGAAGTAGCTAAAGAGCAAATTAAAAAAGTGCAAAAATGAAAATAAAAAGACTTACAAAATTCGACGGAAATCTCTTCGTTCATATAACATCAGTGAAATGGTTGCAATAAAAAGAACACAACACGGATCTGGGCAAAAGCTGGACAGCAAATTTATTGGACCATATAAAATCGCGCAAGTAAAGCCTAACGATACCTACAACATAGAAAATGTAGTAGTTTTGATGGTCCCACCAAAACGAGGACTTGAGTCAAATACCTAAAACCATGGCCACATGAATGAATGTTGTACACATACATTTCCTCATTGTACTTTACAACGAACTAGTACTTTTACTTATGACATTCTCACCATACTCCAGGTTTTTAATCGCATTTGTCTTCTTTTTACATCTTTTCACATTTTCTTAATCATTTGTTCTAATTTTTTGTGCTCATTTGTTTCAATATTACTTATTTTTTGTAAGTCACTAATCATTGTTTTTTGGTTTTTCAGTTCATTAATTTTCGTATAATATGTTAATTTATTTTTCACAATGCGGCCAACATGACGGATTTACCTTTCCGCATCTCCCTTCCGTTACATGGTTCCATCCAGAATTACATAAATGCAGACAGATAGCGCCACACGTTTTACTGAGTCGAGGCAGAGTGTGGCGAAAGACGAGACGATGCAATGGACTATGAAGAGTGTGCTAATGCAAAGTGTGGTTATTGAACAAAAATGAAAAAGTGTCAAAACGGATTCGTTGGAAATTATTTGTGTTCAAGGAAAAGGGAAACAGAGATAAATCTATAATCAAGCCTGAATCAAACGAATAGTTTGACTTCATTTTCATTATAGATCGGATCATCATCAGAAACAAAAAAAATGTTTATTTAATTCAATTAGAGTGTCTCAAGATAAAACATCTACCATCACCGACTTATCTAACTACACCGAAACTATCTATCTAAGTGAATTTCGTATTTGTGTTGTAAGTATTACCCCTACATTTATTTTAATGAGCCGTGTATAATTATTTGTCTATCTGCATAGTAATTGCTGCAGATAAATTGCTTCATGTAAAAATGATGTGCTTATCTTTTTGGAACCCAACACACACACACACACACACACACACACACACACACACACACACACACACACAACACACACACACACACACACATCAACAACAAGAAATGATTAAAAACTGAGTGTGGGTATGACAAAATTTACTGGCCAAAACACAAAATCATTACTATTTTCATAGAATGTTGGTTGCCATTATTTCTAATGCATTCTGCCACACATCATGGTATGAAGTCGTAAACGGTTTTAACGGTGTCTTCACTCAACTCATCACATGCAGATTGAACACTGGCACGTAAAGCTTGCAATTGTGATAACGTTGGAGTCTTAGCAGAACGGCCTATAACATCCCTTAAGTATTCTATTGACGACAGGTCTGGAGATATTGCTGGCAACAGCATAGCGTCTATGGCTTTAAGATAAGATTTAATAGATGCAGAGTATGAAACTGTATCTTGCTGAAATAAAAGACTGATGTGGACATTCATAAAAGGAAAGGGCACCCGTTGAAGGTCCTTGCTGACATACCTTTGGAGTTCTAATGAAGACCAACGGTGATTGGGCATCTTTCGAGATCGCAGTCCGTACAATTACATCCTGTTATCTGAATGCTTGACGAGGGACTGGGAATAGTTCATTGTGGAGCTGATCGCATTGCCTCCACACACGGGTGAAGTCACTATCCTCGCAGAGACAAAAGGGGAGCTCATCATAAAGATGACCCGCTTCCATTCCACATGGCTTAATGCTGCTCTTTGGAGCCATCATCTTAGTTTCTGGCGACTTTGTTGTGATATCAGAGGCAATTTCCGTAATGATCTCCGTACAAGTAACCTAGAAGCATGCAGCCATTTACTAATGGAAATGGTACTTACAGGATGTTGTAGTGAAAACATCACTTTCCGCATAATGTCTGGAATTGTGCTTCTCGCTAGCAACATAATTGTTAAACCTTCGTGTTTGTAGTCAGCGTAGCTGATATTAGTATCTTCTTTGAATCCCATTCTGCTAACAACGTGAAATTGTAACATTTGCGCGATCGTTATATTGAACAATCTAATGGAATGACCACCCGCCTTTATGCAATCATACGATGCGACTCTTCTCAAATGCATTATAAACTTCAAGGCGATAAATTAAATCTTAATGCATTAATTAGAATTAAAATTACAAGCTTTGGGAGAACCTTTTAAACGGTCCTTTGTTGCGTGGTAAAAAATGTGTTTTCTGAAATTATTGATGCTGATGTAGTTGACACTTTTGCATATCTAACATAGAAGAAGCAATTTCTTAATTTGCATTTACGTATCTTGCTTCCGTCTCGATGAAAATTATTCTTGACGATGGGTATTTATATATAATACACTATATGTAGAATATTTTAAGTTTTAATAGATACAAGCGTTATTTCAGTATTTTTTATAGTTTTCAAACCTTTTTTAATAGATGGCGTTACATTTCATGTAGTAAATTTATTTCTACAATTATATTTTTAGAAGACAAATACCGGCGAATTTTTTTTTCTTTCTAATTTTTAACTGCAAATCTAGGCTTGTTTCTTTATTTGGATAGAGAAAAAGGCAAAAAAATTTTAAGATTTCACTCTGAATGTTAGTCATAAAAATTAAGTAGTAAAGAGTTAAAAATAATGAATTAAAATATGATAAAATGAAATATAAATTTCAGTTATAAATTTAATCCAAAACTTTTGAGCTCAGAGACAATACAATTAGACGGCTTCAAACGGGAATTTCAGTTAATTCCATAAGCCATTTGATAGATTATGAACGAAGTAACATTTCATTCTACTCATTAATGGTATTTACGAATTACAATGTTAAAATAAAATCATACTCTTGAAATAAAATGAATTCAAAATCATAACCAAACAAAACATATTTTGAGATCCATTAAAATAACGTAGGAGCTATTGAACTAGTATTTTAAAATGAGAAACAATAGAAACATTCCAAATATTAAAAGTTTTTATATTCTAATTCATTTTACTTGCGAAAGATGGCGACACGACAATAATCGTAGAATCAAACTAGAGAGATCTCATAATCGGCGCAACATGGGTTCAGGATTTCAAATTTCGGCAACTGTTAAAACTCATTGAGGAAAACCGGCACTAGAAAATAAATAACATTGTATTGTAATCAATATTTAATTTAATTTTATTAGCCACCAGAAGGAGTTATTATTTTATTCAATGATATGTTGGTCACCTAAAATTTTTCAAAATGCTATCATAAATTTTTTGCTTACATGTTTGATGCCTGCTATCACCAGTAATTGAATTTGATTTCATAAATATGTCATAATAATTTCTCCTATATATTTTCTTATTAGATGAAATAAAACAAATACGAAAATCAATTCATTTTACGACAGCAAGAATTGCACTTAATTTAAAACATATCCAGTTTAATAATTTATTATTTTCTTCAATTTTAATCAGAAAGAAATATCATTGTTTTTATTTCTTGTATTTAATTGAATAATTAGATAGTTATTTTTTTCTTTGCAAAACATTGGATAGAACATTTTATATTATTTTTCTATACCTGTCGGTTTTTGTTACATCGTGTTTTTACATATATATTCGATTCAATGCTTGCTAAGTAAATTTCCGAGTTCTATTCTCACCAATCCGTAAAAAATTACAGTGCAGAATCTTTTGGTATTTTAGGTATGTGGTACATGCCATGAGTGAGTGTATAAAATGTCATACATATTCAAATTGAATTTAATTAGAATATTAAATTTATTTACATAATTGGACATTGTAAGTATACGAATAAAAAAAAATTACACAATTCACTACAATAGTGACTTCGAATAGCCGTAGATTCTTAACCCTGATTTTGTTAAATTTATATTTAAACTAGCTGATACCCGCCCGCTTCGCTGGGCAGACGATAATATTATATTTTGGAACCTATACATAAAATATCAAGAAAATTGGAGCATTGAAACGATCTTTGTGTTCTCCAGATGGTTTTTTTATCGGCATTAATTATAACCTTTAACTCCTTTTGGTCTTTAGGAACTGAATCAACAGCAGCTTTGAAATCGTGAATATACCTGTTATGTTCATGTAGCTCCTTTTGTAATTGGCTAATTCTGGCTTAACACCTGGGAAAATACCACAATGAATGTTTCTTTCACATTCATCATCACAGAGAAAGTAAAACTGAAGAAAAGAAGGTTGTTGAGGAGGCTCAGCCAATAGGTTACCTATCCTGTGGTATACCAGGCCCTGGACTTTAAATGTTGGCATAAAATTTCCTTCCTTCAATCTTTTGCTCCGAATGACGTCATCTGAAAACATCCATTATACTTGCGAATTGTAGAAAGAAAATGTTCTGAAAGCTGATCCTTATGGCTAAGAAGACTATTCAAAGGTTCAGGGAAGGATCTAATAACAGGAAGCAGGACTTGACCACCACTCCAGCACATTCCTGGAGGTTCTTCTATCCTTTTAAAGCACGGCACCTCGAACAGGGCAAACGTTTTCCGATACTGACAATTTTATCATTTGAATAGTCAATATATATTTCATATTTAAAACCAGACAAATTTTTGGAAGTCCATGGCGCTAAATTAACTTTTGATCTTTTATCATTGTATTTAATTACAGCTGCCTGATTCACGTGGGGGGTATTAGAAAAGTATTTTCTTACGCTCTATGTACTTCAGGATGGCTTTTAGTATATTTTGAAGCAGCTTCTCTATGTTCTTCAGGATGACTTTGAATATATTTTGTAGCAGCTGGTCTTATTGTTTATATCTAATTGAATTTGTGAATCTTATTCTTCATTTCTTTTACCTTTATTTAGTTGAAGAGATATTACATCATTAATAATTGATTCACTTGAACTTGAAAAATCAATGTTAGATATTGATTGAGTCTTTGAAACTAACACAGACACATTTTCTTGAGG
>BMAW01109703.1:1977670-2075148 GCA_019974015.1 Nephila pilipes | reverse complement strand
ATATCGTGATGAGTCAGTCAGTGGTATTTCGCTTATATATATATAGATTAATATTCTATGATCACTATTGAGGCGCCATCTGTCACAAGTGAAACAAACTAAAGTATAAATAAATTTTAATACTTGGAATATTTTTATCAATTTTAATTTTAAAACATTTCAGTAACCTCAATTAATGTTGTTTTGACTAGCTTATTTTATTGGAACTACTAATGTAATATTTTTTGTTTAAATTTTTGCAAGAGTAATAAAAAGGAAATTTCAACATATGTATAATAATAATAAATTAATTTATAATAATTTAAAACTCGTGTATGGTATTTGTCACTTAACCGAAGCTCAAAATTACAATGTTCATTTCCAGTCGCCCTTGAGCTTCTTGAGATTGAAATATTAACAAACAATTTATCAAATAATAACTTGAGAGGAAACATCTTTTACTTAAACAATTACTTAACTTCTAAGGATTTTTTTTTAAAATCCATTTTTAGCTGTAAAATATTCTATGTTAAAATGGTTCCTTATTCATAGATTCATTACAAAATATGTAACTGGATCCTTTATATAAAGTAGGCATTACAAGCATAAAACTGATAGTAAAACAAATATTCAATTGAATTCTTTAAAATTTCACAAAACCTTTTAAACAAAATGCTTGAATATGTTACAACTTTCAAAGTTGTTTGTTTAAAATATAAACAATTTAGTTTCCAGGTGGTACCTGTTATCTTAATCTGTCAGCACACGCACTTTTATCCATAAAATGAAAAGAAAAGTAAAAATTTCGTCTGGAGATGAAAACATTTAAATATTTTTTTCAGAATTAATTCCACTTCAGTTGTCACATCTAATCTGCTGATCGTAACGAATATTTCACATAGGAACTATTATAAAATCTTTATAAATTTTTCCAAAAAAGGGCTCAAAGTGTACAAATTAAAAACTAATGGACTTGATCATTATTTTTCGGGCCTTGAAACACACCCTTTTCATAGAAAGATAGGCTTAAAATTGGTGGTAAGATTTTTTTTCTTTCTCGAACAATACAGCCAATGGATTAGATAGTTCTATTTGTAGAAATGTTACTTACGAATACTTTTATGAATAGAAAGAGTAAGAAGGATTAATCTGCTTTGTCCAACTCGGAGCTAGGAGATCGCGTTCAAGAGATCAAAAATCCCAACCATATCGATTACACGAGAATTCGACTAATACAATGTTTAAATATACTTTTAACATGATATTAACTCATAAGTGAAAACTTTCGTATTTTAGTACCGGTTCTTTAGCAAATAAGAGTTTTTTAAAAGCAAATTTAAGGAATTACATTTACTTTGAATCTATATGTTCCCGATAAGCACGCTGGTATATATTCATTCTAAATTGGCATCCGCCCGAAGAATTATTTCCCGACATCACTGATAACAGATTAACATTTTTGAGTTTACTATTTACTCACAATAGATTGCGCTCTTTGTATATAATGGTCTCAATGGTACGACTTTCAATATGCAGATGTTTATAGTAGAAATATAACTACCATGTTTGTGGCTTGAATTACAGCAACGAAATTTGAAAACTGACGGAGATCGATTTTAAAACCAGATATGCTTTTCAAATCAGAAATGGTGAAATGCGTTCATAGTTTTACGGATGATTATGAAGAATCCATATACCTAGCTATTGCGAACGCTATCTATTCACTAATACAAAAGGCTGAGTATAAAATTGAAATCTTAACAGGGAGAAACATCAATAACCTGTAAGCCCTATAATTGAAAAATATCAGTTCTATAAAGATAAAGGTGGTACTTTTGTAATGTGGTTTATAAAATGCGCATTTTTTCACTACAATGCGATTTAGATAATGTTTACATTTTTCTGCTTACCAGGTAGGTTTGCGCCATTGTGAGAAGGCGAGAAAGAGAAACAGGTCTTTAAAATTTTTATCAAGCAAATAATTAAAATTCTTCACTTATGCTAAATGTGTTTTTAGTCATTGCAATAAAAAGATATTTAATGACTATTTATAGAATAATTTTGTTTGTGTAATTGTGATTTTCACTGTTTCCACATCTAGAACTCTTTTTTTTGTGGCTCATATAATGTCGTCTCCTCATGGCTGAGGGCGATGAAAGTTTTAATAATCCTAGGTAAGATCCATAGTATTTTTATTATTTCGCTTGGCAATGAACGGGCAAGGTCCTGAGATTAGAAGGTCTGATTTTGTAAAGCAGAGAATTTTACCTCTTATGTCACACGAATTAAAGCAGGAAGGTTGTCTTAATAATAGCTTTCCCAGACCTGGAAGGGGCTAGCTAGGTACTGCTGCTGGTTGGTGTAATCCTACTGTAGGTCCTAAGTAGGGGCGTAGATTATTGATTTATATGATAGTGGTTTTGTATGATATTGTTTTATATGAAGTCGCGTTTGGAATGTGGTATTAGAATGGAAATGAGAATGGTACAACTCACATGTAGTATTATCTAAGGATCGTTTTCTCCCTTTATTTGTCCTTCGTGTTCCAAAAAATCGTCAATATCTCTTTTCCAGCTATCTTCTCCTTCTGCGAAGCCGATTTGCCGGAAGCAATTTATTCCTTAGACTTTTGTATGGTTTCTGGTGTATAATGAAGATTCCAGGTCTTATCGATAATGACAAATATTAGCAAATGCAAAATGACGACGATAGTTTGTCGAGGCAATAATCAAATTTTAATCTGGCAGCAAATGGCTGCCAAATCAAAACTAATTTGAAATCAGTATTATATTTATTTTGGTTCCACTGAATTGATGGCTGCGCACATTGATAATACCAACTCGCCTTAGTAATGCCACGTGCCTTCAAAAACAATTCTCCACACCCTCATATATTATTGGTCTAATATTATTTAAAAGTCTGGGAAATATTCACTATTCGATTCTTAAGTAATTATAATTCAGCTATCTGCGTTAATACAGTTTCACAAATTTATAGTTACATTCAACTTATTTTATTGGCTGTGGACGAAAGACCTGGTCAATGAACAAATGATTAAGACAAGGTAGACTTTATTCAAACTCTTGCGTCAAATATATGAATACTTTGATCCTCCTTTTAGATTTAAAACAAAAGAAAGTATTTCTATAAAATTCAATTTGTCCATTAACACTCAAACCGACTGCTCTTAATACATTTCTCAATTTCAAACATCGCGTGATAAATGGATTTTTAACTATTAATAACCGCTAAATGCTATAAGTTCTAGAATCGTAAATTTGATTTTGAATATATTCTCAGTTCCCAGGGGAATTTTTAGCTTGAGAGGTTTCAAGATGCAAAGAATGTGAGCAATAACAAATGTTGATTCCTTTAATAATACCCTAAAAATAAATAAAATAATTCCATATTTTCCTTCTTTAATTCAATTATTAATACTTTTATTGTAATATTATATTTAGAATTGTTTAGCATTTTTTGTACAGTAGAAAATAATTTTTACCAAAATCGGTGTAAAAATATCTTTGAAAAGTGTAGTTTTGGAAATTTCGTCAGATCTTTGAAACACACCTTTAACATCAGGGGATTTATTTCTCATTCCCCAGAAACTTTTAAGAAGGCTTTTTCGATATTTCAAATTTACTCTAATTGCATGGAGAGAAATTAATTACGTAAGAAAAAAGGGCATCCATAATTATAAGATTCTTTTCTAGAGTACTAGGCCAATTAAGCCAAATAATATTATTTCTGTACCATCCTAGTTTAGTTCCATTTTAGTTCTGCAGAACGATATGAGTTTTGTCCAGCTGCGATGAAAATTGTCCTTTTCTTTGACGATTGTACGCGATTGCGTTTCATATCCATTTATTTAGGTGAGAGGCTCATAAAGTACCTGTGTTGGCCAAGAGATGGTGGTGCTACTAACAACTAGTGTAATCATTGTGTACTGCCATCTGTTAAATAGCATGAAAACAAATATGACATTGATTCATAGGTTAGTTTTCCTCTTTTTCGCGTCGACATGTCATCGTTTTGCATCGAGTTGTCGCTGTCGATGAGACCTGGACTCATCTTTCGAGTGCATCGGAAACCATATCAAAGAAGATGCATCTTCTGTTTGCGGTGAACCTGATCCAAAGAAAGCTATCACGGTCTCATCACCGGAAACGCTATTACAAAGATTTTTCATGATGTGAAGTGTTTCGTACTCGTGGACTTTTTAGAAAGTGGGAAATGATCACTGGACAATATTAAGACGAGTTACCGAATAACGGGTACTTTATAAACCGGTTCCGATATTAATCTGTCGGGTGTTTGGTTAAATCATTGATTACAACATTTCTTCACGTTAAGATGAAATAAAATTGGAAAAAAAAAATGAAAGAAGTGAAATTTTTTTTCAGTTTCTTAGTTTTTTTTATTGCTGCAATCCTGGTATTTAATATAACTGATTTGTACATCAATCAATAATTTTTTTCATTATACATACACGTCTTAAATATTATTGGCACACTTATTCTAGTTTTTATTTTAATAAATAACAGATCACTTTTCACAGAATAAATATTGAATTTATACAAAAATTTTCTGTTATAATTATCACAAAGAGTTCGTAAACCAAAATCAAGGTCGATTGAAATCAAATGTCGATTATGCACAGATGCACCTTCTGTGAATATTGTATGCATATTGCTTTGGAATCAACGCTTAAGATGGTTGTTTATTTTCTCAAATCATGGCTTAACGTGACACTCAATAAAACAAACATTTCTTTTCAAATCCTCGTGCTTCTCAATAGTTGTATATAGATATGTTAAGAGAAGATAAAGTAATGGTTTATTTGGTGTCAATTGCATCATTGCATGTCATACGATAGTTAATCTCGTAAAGGTATTTAAATAACTTGAACACCTGTACTTCTGTTTAAGACGTTGACTTCGTTGTATTGCACTCTTATTTAAAATTCTTGAAAGAACGAGTTTCTTCTAGGCTGAATATCTTTTCTGTTATAAATTTCTTAGCTTACATTAAAAATTCCTCGAATCTAGAATTTTGAAAGTATGTTTTGCGTATAAGTCATTATTGGCAAAATTTCAACTTGAGGCAATTTCATTTTTTTGTGTAACACTCGTAATGGTTAATTTAATTTGAAAATTCTATTGGATTATAAATTTGTAGTTAGAATTTATGTATTGATTATATCAAATTCCAAACTATTATTTTTTAAATTTCCTTATAAGTATTTTATATATGTCTCTTTAATTAAATCCCATCTTTCCTTCCATTGTTACTTTTTATAGTAAAAAAGAGATTTGTTTTGAGATTAAACAAAAGTTTAGGGAGAAAAGGAAAATTTTATGTAAAAAGTAATCAAAATCCTTAAAGTGACAAATTCATCATCAATTAGCGCAATGCTTTGAATATTTCACAATGAAATAACACAAGGTTTCGTAAGACACAAACAATAATATTTTTCAGAATTTCATAAATTCACATTTTCAGAGAAGAATAATTAGAAAAAATTTCGTCGTTAAAAAGGAAGGTTTATTACATTATTTGTTTATAAAAACATCGCAATTAGAGCGGTATCGAACTGTTCAAGGAAGTTAAAAATGAGATTTGAATATATGAAATTCAGCGCAGCTGTCAACAAAAAGATATATGACTGAGTCAGATTATCTCAAAATCTTTTGCAAACTTCCTTCTAAAAGAGATTAATAATCTTTCCTCGCATCAAACTCTCAACAGAAATCATTTCATGATATGTTTCCTAATTCTTAATTCTTATCATTGTGTCTCATTTCGTATAAGTAATTATTCTTCGCTCAGTTCTTTACTTCGGAGCCAAAAATGAATTAGTTATCGTTTTACAAAACAGAAAAAAAAAAAAAAAATTGTCGCACAGAAATATTTGAGACTTAATTGAAAAGAAACGCCTCCCCGGCCAAAACTTTTTTTAAAACTTGATGCTCGATTTTGAAAATTTTTGGTGTATCTGGAAGCTGTACGTATCATCTATGTAATTCTTTTGTTTCTTTTGTTTTCTCTCTATGTGTGGAGTGCGAAAAAAGATGGCAATCCAAGGCGGAGATAATTTTGAAGCAGCAAAACATCAATACACAGTTTGTCGAAGATAAAACAGCACGTTAAAGGACATCACTTTTGTTCTGACCTCGAAATAAAAACTATTCTTAAAGCCAGTTATCAATAACAACCACTAGAATTCTCTTCCGAAAAGTTTACTCACCTAACTACACGTTAAAGAAAGCACTTGCTGAGGGGAGGTGTCTATGCCGAAAAGTGGATGCAGCCTTACATAGTGTAGGATTACATAAAGGATAGCTTTCCAATACAATAAAAAATTTAGCAAATAAAAAATCATAGTCTTATAGGGAATACTTTTGAATAAAGCTTCGTATTTGTGACTATGGAAGCCTTTTATATCACAGATAAATAAAATAACAAAGAATACCTTTTACTTAAAACACATATCAGTCTTCAGATCAATCTTAGCCTTTTGTGTTTTGGATGTTGTTGCGGTTAATTATTTCTGCCTGATGCAAGGTTCTCTATGAAAACAGCTTATACGTCTTATAATTTTGAAGAATAGGCCCGATGATGGGGTCGAGATAATAGCGGGCTACTTTCGCTCCTCATCCCTTTGTGACAACGTGCGGATATCAACGCGAGGAAAGATTCAACACGTGAATCAGACTCTCTACACGACGGGTTCTTCATGGATGCAGGGCTCGAACAACCGACCTGAATAAAACATTACTAGCCACGAACTCGATATAAGCGTTTTGAATCACATTTTGTTGTTCCTTATGCGAACTGGATCTTTTGGTATCAATGAATCCCCATTGGCATGCAGCACGTGAATATTACCCTCACAGCGATGGTATTGTTCGAAAATGTCATTCCCAACTTCTTTCTTCCAGCCAACGTCCAGTTGCCTGTTCCAGGAACAGTCCAAATTATAGTACAATTCGGGATGTTCCATCCCTGTCAGAGTATAGAAGTCTTGATGACCCAGGTATCCTTTGAACTGATACTTATTGCACAAGTTCTCAATGACAGTTGCATTCAGAAGAGAGTTGTATAGGTGCGATCGTCTCATGCGGTCCAAGTCGAATAGAACCACCCCGGTGTTGAAGCCCTGTCTTCCGGGTCTCGCAGAAGCCACCAGCGTTCCAGGATGGCTTTTTCTGTACTTGCTGAAGTCCACCCTGTATTGGGGTTGCAGATCGGGTCCGATTCCAATCACGTTCTCAGGTTGGAATTTCTCAAACTTTTGGTAAAGGGTTTGAATGTCGGACAGGAACTTAAGGTCTACGTCCAAAAAGATAATCTTGCGCAATCTCTTGGGAAAGGCTTCGTGGAACACTTCAGTAAGAAAGAAGATGTCGTCGTTATATCTGCCCACGTCTTTGTTGAAGAAATACTTTCGGATGGTGGTAATTGCCATTCGGTTCTGATCTGCCATGTCATTTACATCGTAATACGTTACCTGAAAGAAGAAAAAGTACGTGTATGTTGATAAGAGCTGAAATAACGTTTTTACTTTAACTGTACTACATTCTTTATTTATTTTCAGTTACATTATTACTAACTGTTGCAATTTTGTTGATTAATTTTTAGAGGTAAAAAAGCTGGGATTTTTGTTATTTTATTTTTCCTCTAATCTGGTTGCCGAGATTCCTTTAAAGTTTCTTCAATTCTAACTCCAAATTAGATTTGTATAAATTTTAATTGGAATGATATTTTACGAAGAGAAGTTATTAATAAGGTCTTAAAATACGCTCTGTTGCTTTATCGAAATTTTTGTAAGAAATATAAAAGTTTACTTTTAAAATTTTGTGTCAATTATGAGAAGAGTTTTAAAAATTATTTTAGATGAAGGTGAATAATGTGATCCTGTAAATGTTATTATTTTGAAATTCTAATGGAGGCTCAATTTATTTTTCAAATGATGTGCATCAATAATTTTTCTAGTTTTTAATTATTATATGTTCCGAGTAAATAATAAATAAGCTCTTAAATTATTATTTTATTTTAAATTTTAAACATTTGTGAATCAGTTGAGTTGCATAATACTTAGATTGCTTATGCGTTTCTTATTTTCAGAAGTCTTAACATTTTCTAAATAATACAAATAAAGATTTCCATTTTAATGCCTCGTTTATGTTCACCTTTTGTTATTGAATGCATAGAATTATTCAAATAATTAATCGCTTAACCGTTGCAAATAAATGTACAGTATTAGTGTTAAAAAATAACTATGTAATTATGATACGATCTCCTAATCATTGCAAGATACCAAAAATTCTATCTGGCAACAATACATGATAAACATAAAACTTTTTACTACAAAATCACAATATATTTTGTCATTTGTTAAAAGAACCATATATATTTTAAGTCTGCTTTTTAATTTAAAGTTTTTCTTTCTCTTAAAATTCATGAAACTTTTAGTCTTAAGATAATTAACTAAATTTTAAAGCACCGTAAATGATTTAAATTGTCATTTTATCTTATGCAGCAATCACATTTAAATCAACCAGTTTAGTTTTGGGCGCCACCTAAATTCCAACAAAGATGCCATTTAAAGGGCAACTGTGACCCATGAGAAATAGCATGCTATATTTTTGTGGCACATGAACTTTAATGATAAGTTTAAGATTTGACCTAACAAAAATTGTATCTCCTGGAAACTTATAACACATTCGCATCGGATGTTTTACCCTTGATGGTATTATATCTTTTCTCGAATGGAGCCACCAAGAACTAACAAAATAATTTCAGCTATCCAATCAGCAGAAAATATTGTGTTTTATAGTTGAAACAGACGTGTCCAAATTCATTCCACATAAAAATTTTGCATTGAGAGGCACTAGCAGAGATCTCTTAAACGTTCACAGAACGGACATGTCTATGAACACTGCTAAAAATACTTCAGTAATCCTCCCTAACTCAGCATTAAATGGTTCAGCACATTCTATCATCTGGTACCGACCAAGCTGTTCAGCTTTGAATAATTTGTATTGGTTCAGGAATTTTCTGACCTAGCCCACTAGGTCGCAGCATAGCGTTATTCGCTTTTTCTCCCAGTGTTTATTGTGACTGTCAGTTTTCAATTCAGTACAGTGTTTCTTATTTTCTAGCGTGTTACATATAACGTTTGGTAATTTCTTACAAATACTTACATACACAATCTACTGTATGGTGAAATGTTCTTGAAGCAAAACAGGTGTTCTTCAAGTGCTAACAAAACTAATAAGCATCTGACAAGAGTAACTCGTTACAGCTTGCTTCAACTATCGTTTTACTGTATTAATTTTTCTTTGTGCTGCTTTTTTCATCAATACAATACTATCTCAGTTTAATTACTACTCAATGTTAGCATTTAATTTTATAATTCTTAAAAGAAGACGAAATACTTTGTTGGATATTTATATCAGGACACAGAACCAGGATATGCGTAAAAGAATTAGATACATACTTTAATCACTTAAAATTTTGTATAGAGTAATTTAAATTGGATTTTCCCATTAAAAATATGTCTATGCTCGTTTTTCTGGTAAAATCTTAGAAAACAGGCAGCACTTTACCATACTCTATTTGCGCTGAAAGATTTTAAGTGCGACTAGCACTATTCTTTTATTTGTGTCAATTTAATTAATAATACAAAATAAATTCATAAATAAATTGTGGGATACGCTTACTCAACGTAACCTGTCCTACCAGAGAGCTGTAATTGAAACTGAATTATTCTTTTTCTGAATTGATTTTAAAATCAATCAAATAAATCTTTCAAAAAAACATTTTTTTTAACTTTCACACGCATTTTGACACATTTTAGTAAAATACTTGCTATACGTGCTGCGAATATAAATAAGTTCAAGCTTCCAACGAATTCTTAGTTGTGAAGAAATACTCACGTAGGCAGTAACAGACTCATTTAACGGATGTAAAACACATTTGCTTCGAATAGAAAGAAGCGGCGAATAAATAAATAATGTGGAAGAATCCACGAGAGTGCCGTCTTGAGATAAAATACCGAAATGCATAAACAGCTGAATGCGGAGATGCGAGCATAAGGCATGCATTACACGTTTTAATGATAATTTGATATCTTGCGTACGTGCCTCTGACGACTATGGAAAGTTTTCAATGCCTTTTTGCGGCCAAATGTTTCTAAAGAGCAAGTTCACGATCATGGGATCGTGAACTTGCTCTTTTGGAACGGAAACAGAATCGCGTGATTTATAATAAAAGGTGTCGACAAGGTGAAGAAAGAAGAAAATTTTAAAAATAAAGCAATTCTTCTAAGTGTTGAGAATATATTAATTTCGCATTTTTTTTTATATGTACCTTCAACCCCATTGGCAATGGTTGGTGACTTTTTCGCAGAAGAATTACTATTTACAAAGCAAAAAATTATTTTATGAATGCATGTTTGTACAAACATATGTTAAGTTTTCAAACGATTTTTCGATTTATGTTCGGATGGAAATTTTATCGCATTATATTAAAGAATGAAGCAACTGTTTCCTTTAGGCTCTCGATCTTGGTGCCTTTTAAATTCGGCTACGGATGAATCAAGATGGTTTTAATCAATTCCTCTGTGATTGCGCAATTTCACATTCCACAGGTTACGGGGGAACCATAATCTTCATATTTACAATGTTATACTCAAAATTGAAATTCCCATGCTCGAAGTCAGTCTTTTCAGGTTATCCCTTATTATTGGAAACCAGCAGTCAAAATATGTATTACACCCTTCACTCTACGAGTTCCTTTCGAATACCGCATGCTCATTTTTAAAAATTCAGATTATAATGATTAAAACAAAACAAAAACGAAAGGATGCGCACACTCTCTTTGAAATACAAAAATAAAATATCGCACTTAATACGAAGTTAGATTGAAAAGTTTTGCTTTTATTTGTCACCCGAATTTCAAAATTATTACTGTACATGCAAGCCACACATGTCTTTGATGTGATGCATTTGTTTCCTTTGTTCATTGATGTCGTTAGTGGGCTGAGAAATGGAGACCGACATGGGAAGGAGGTTGAAGCAGCGAGGCGTCTTTGCATTTCATCATGCATGGGGAAACATTTCACCTCTTCTCAAGCACTTTGAGCTCACACGGACTTCCCAAGCACACACATCACTTTCGTTCTGATGACGAGGTGAAAACTTACGTTAAAGCCTAGGGTCGACAACAACCTCTGGAATGTCCCCCGACCCTATTGACGTAAATACGGCAGAAGGGGATGGAGATTATAAAGGAAGGCAAATAATGGATTTGTATAAGCGATACCTGTAATTTTCAGATGCAAGAGTTGTGAAATTTGCTCAAAAAATCTAAAAAAAAGTGTGATCATGGAGGCATTACTTTTCCATCAAGCCGCGTAAATACAAATTCAGAACTCAAATGGGTTTTTTAAATATTGAAAGTTCTATTAATTAGTGTTGCTTTGGTTCTATCGTTATGTTCTCTTCAACTAACCTTCGGAACTTTACTGTTTGTATTGTTTGAAATGAAACTTCACCCAATAACATGATTCATGTAGTTTAAATTGAAATATTGAAGTGTAATGAATAGATATGATCTGATACATATATAAGATGTGAGGAATTTAATATCTTAGTTACAAGTAAGTTAATTGGTAACAGTCAATCATAATGAGACGTTGGAATACGTCATTTGTAATCTGGCAAGTTATCAGACGATCTTAGAAGAGATAGGAAAATGATTCAGGAACCAAGCTCTCAGTGTTAATTATCCTATTTACACGACCCCAAAAGAATTGGTGAGAAATATTTTTTTTTATTTAATATTCCAAATCACAATTTAGGTCAAGTAGCCATAGATAAAGAGAGATATACATCAACTATAAATATTCATATTTGAATAAAAATCAATTCATTTGGTTCATTCGCATGTGAATCTTCATTCCTTGAAATACTATAACTCAGTCTTATAATTAAGATTATTAATGGTTTGTGAAAATAATAACAAGCGGACATTACAGAGAAATTTGTGAAAACGCAGTGGATTGAGTGTAAGTGAGTAAATGTTGTGGAATTCTAGCATTATTTTGCACATCAGCAACAAAGAAAAAAATTGTTCTAAGTAAAGTCTTGCAAGAGTAGATTTAGCAACAGAAGAACTTAACTTTTAAATATTTATTAAATTATTCCATTAAATATTAGAATAAAAGCAAACGTTAAACTACTAAAGCGATAATTATTTTCTTTTCAGAAATCAAAAATAAAGATGTATTATTAAATTGAATATATTTTAAGACAAATGTAATTAGTGCTGCCGTAAAATGAAAATAAACAAGCTACGTGCATTTTATACTTTTTTCAAAAAGCTGTGTGTGACATCATATTGTCGTTGACTAAAACAATATATCTTGTGGTGCTAAAAGGACACAGTAAAGTTATTCACGAAAGAAATCAGACGAAAATAAGGCTCAATTAAAATTCATATCTTAATACTGGTTCTAAATATTAAAAGATTGAGAACAATTGAAGTTTGTAATTTAAGATTACTTAGCTGATAATATAGATGATTTTTGGTGATTATTTGCTCTATTTCGTTATACATTTAACAAAAACTGGTTGAAAATGCATTCTCTTTGATATTAATATTTTATTTTTACATAAAATGATGGATATTTCAGTTAATATTTTACTTAATATTACCTTTTAATTTTATTTAAAAGGAAATAATTATATATATATATATATATATTGCTACTGTAGCAAAATAAAATAATTTAGTATAAATTTTATAAATATTTTTTGGATTACTCAATCGCCAAATTTTAGCTTTTAAAGTTTATGTTCTACATGAATATAATAAGAACACATATGCGTTGTGTGGACAAAGAAGCGCGGCACTTTAAAACTAAGAATCTAACTTTGGGAATGAAAGAAATTGAACAACTATACAAACGCAATCCGTGTTTGAAGGATTACACGTCGCCGAAACATTCTTGGAATTAAAAAAAAAAAAAAGAATTATCTAGTTAGAGACGAATTTAAGAGCTTTTGGATTGATGGTCCTTAAACAATACCAGGAATACCGAGATAACCTTTTTATTTACTGCTTGGTGTTCTTTCATGAAGTAGGTATTATGATGACAAATATTACGACGGATTTTGTGACTTGATTTTTGTATTCGAATTTGAAAAGTTGCAGATTTAGCTCATCAAAACCCGCAAAATGCACAGACAATAGACGATATATTTTATCTCTCTGCCTATCATTTTCGAGTCTTGTTCCAGCACCCACTAGTTACCGAAGATACTTAAAGTGAACAGAAAATAAAATTACTTTTGTGTTTTTGTTCACATTGTGTGCAAGTCCAATTTTTTTCATCGTTTGCTGGCAAATCAACGAAGCATGGAGCGGAACAAGCTTAATGTGGCGTCGATAAATGTTATTATTAACTCAAATAGAACAATTTTAAGCTTATAATGAACTTGGAGTTTCCCCGTTTCAAAAAAAAAAAAAAAAAAAAAAAAAAAAAAAAAAAGAAGAGTAAAGAAGAGAAAGAAAGAAAAAAAAGAACATTACGAGTTTGAGAAGAATTTTTAATTTATATTCCGTAGTTTACTTCAAGATTTTTAGTAAAAAATCTCGTAATTTTTTTTTTTTCAAAAGTGCTTCATATTTTGCTTTTATTCGAAGCGTTCTTTATCTGATTTGTTTTCAAATTGTTATTATAACTTTTTTCAAATAATTTTTACTAAAAACTAAAGTATATCATTTGTAAGCCTCTTAACGTAAAACTTAACACCAGGCTTTTCAAAATAATTTAAATTTTTATATTCGATAAAATTAGTAATCCATTAACAGATGAAACTAAAATGAAAATTGATGACAACGTCAATTAATAAAGTTTGCTGTTATTTACAGTTATTTTTTCCTAATTTTATCGTATATACTAGTTTTGAAGTTTAAAAGGTTGAAATTTGTGGATCACTAAATTTATTATTTATCGAGGAATATGTTCGTTGAATTCATCATGTAACAGTTCACAAACTGATAATATATTTATTAAATTTAATAATTATTAGTTGACATGTGGCAAAATATTCTGCTGAAAAGGAAATTTTAAGATTACATAACGGGATTATATCAAAAACAATCGAGAAAAATAACAGGAAATGGGGAGCAGGGAGTCCCTTCACTTATTTGCATCTATGTACAAAAAATGTATGTACAAAAAAAGTATGCTCCCTGAAATATATTGGATGATTTAGGAAACTTCTTCAAGAAATATTTCATAAAAAGGGTTCTCTCTGTAACCATTTATGGCCTTCCATAATTAACTTTGTTTAAATTTTGATGTTTGATAATTTTCAAGCGAGTGGTTGCATATCTTTTTAACATAAACAAAAAAAGCATTTCCGACAGATGTTTTTACAGCGCATTTCAGACTTTATTTTTGCCACAAATGTATTTTGCTTAAATTAATAATTTGTCTATATAAAGTGATACAGAAATGCTTATATATTTCTTATTTTGTGCGTTATATTTCAGAATAATTTGTTTAGTGTGTAATAAATAAATAAAAGAAACAATTTTTAAAAACCTTTCTGCGATATTATTTTAAAAATTTTATCACAAAGCTTACAAAAATGAACTCATTTCAATAGTTACATATTAAAAATACCTGTAAATACACTAATTTCAATTTCGCAATAATACTCTACAAAATGCATGTACAATATATATATATATATATATATATATATATATATATTGAAACAAACAGTAACAATAAGAAATGTTAAAAAGTAAATTCGTTTTCCGTCTATATGTGTTACAGGAAAATAAATACAATTTAGCCACGCGAAACATTCGGAGATTATTCTTTTGTAAAAGAGTTAATCCAAAAGAGCTTATAAGGAATGAAAGTTGGAAAGTGGGATACAACTTAAGTTTCGTCTACATAAATCTGATCACAACGTAGGTTAATGAGGGCCCTCATTGAGCAATGAAAGAACTATTTTAGCCAACCAAAATGTATTTTTTTAATAAATAATTTGCGCCTGATTACTCATTTATTCCTTGACTATTCTGTCTAACAGGTTGGTATCAATAGCTCTGTTTCTTTATCTTAAGTTTTGTGAGACTTCCATTTGTTTTTATAACGTCATTTTTAAAGATTTTATTCTGTCTTACCGATTCCTTTTTTTCCAACGTTCATTTCCTTTTGTTGCGAATATGAAACAGTAGGAATTGAAGAGAACTAAATTTTCTAATATCCTTTATAAATTTGCTTGCTAAGTAATCGATATGAGAGATAGCGGATGACAGATTAAATTAAAGATATCATTGTGTTTTTTATGTATAATTTTGATATTTAAAAAAAGCAAACAAATAAGGGCAGTTCTTTCCTACTATTTTATTTTTATAACGAAAGCCAGTACCTTAATCTACTATTCATCATAATTATCTTACTATTAAGACACGTACAACCAACTTCGCATCAGGTTCACAGAAATCTACAGCTTGACTACGGCCGTTTTGACATCATCCTCATCCTCATGGCGCTGACGGCCTAAATTCATTTCCAAGATGAGGAACAAGAGGCTCTCCTTCGGCGCCAGATCAGGTCTATATTAAGGGGGACGATGCTATTCCTAGCTATATGAGAGATCTCGAGTTTGACGAGCCACGTGTGGATGGGCATTGTCATGCAACAAAACAATCCCTTTATTGAGCACGCTTGGCATTTTGTTTGTTTTGCACGACGCAATTTAGTTAAAGTGTCACAATATGTTTCGGAATTTATGATGTCATCGCAAAGCAACACCCCCTGCCTATCCCAAAACACAGAGCACATGCTGAAACGTTTTGTTGAATGTCTCCATTCCCATCTTTAAATGCTTTCTTATGAATTTTCTTACTATTCTATCGCTCATAATGTTTTTTCCATGTGATTAATTAATCCACTGATGAATTTCGACAACTTTCCCGTCTTTTGCATGTAGAAAACGAATCACAGAGCGTATTTCTCAAATGGTAACATTTTTAATTATGTGAGGCATTTTAGATGCTTAAAAACAAACATAAACACGGTCGAAGTCTGATGTCTGTGATTTAGTATGATATATAACACTCAGTAAACTTATGTGGAATAGCAACAGTAGATCTGCAGCCACCATATTTAAAAACGGAACTTCCTTAAGAAACACACCTGGTATAAACAGCTTGAAATGTTGTTTGAATTATGGGCACGTGGAAGGAGCATTGCAAATTTAATTTTTATTCACTGAAGCTGATAGTAATTGATTGAATCATAAATTGGTTGGGTGCTTATATCTTTTTTCTTTGTTTATAAAATATTCAAGTAGAGAAAGGCATGATTTTGTTATTCTTCTCGAGAACTGTAAATACGTTTCACAAATAAGAACACGATTGAATTTTCAGCCTGTGAATCTGACCGAATCCGGACATTTTAGTAAAAGTTATTCAAGGTAGCTCCACAGGAATTCTACATGATCACTTACTCATCAATGTTCGGACGGGAAAAAAGAGATTTACGATCTCTTTTACTTTTTAATTTCTTCAATTTAAAATTCATACTTCCATAGTAATGACAAATCTTAATTTATCCTTTCAAATTGAATAGCAAATTTCACTTTAAACTTTTTGTTTTTGTTTGTACCGTTCAAGAAAGATATGGCCTTCAAACACACAAAAAATTGTTATTCGTGTAGCTTACTCATTTATTAACTCATTTTTTTAAAATTTCATCATGAACAATTTTTAATAGTCACCTACATGAGTCAGCTACGTAATTAATTTTTAAAATCCCATTTTGTTTATTTTTTAAGTCGATAAACCTAAACAACATCTCAGGTGAGTTTTTCTAGAATTTATTTCCTTAAAGCTTCGATTCATATCCATCATATCTTTATTTCCATGCCTCATTACTCTAATCCTGAATGTAATTCGGAACAAAATCCTACAGAAGAATGGTTTCGAAGTCGGAAGAAAAAGATGGAATTTTTCATTATTTAGTTCTAGAACTTAGAGACTAGCACGAGCTAATTCAAAATTACTCAATTATTGGCCGGAATAAAGTCTAAACCACAAATATTCAGGCTGAGATGGGTCATCAGTTCTTAATTCATCTTCAATTTTCATTTCGGAATTTAGCTGACAAGGAGATATTATTGTAAATATCATATAATTCATGTATAAAATGCCTCTATTTTTTGAATCCTTAGAGCATGTAGCATTGTCACTTGTAGAATTAGAAATTGAATATTATCGCCAGAGAGAGAGAGAGAGAGAGAGAGCAATTTAATAAAATATATACTATATATTAAGAATTTAAACGATAATTTCAATATAGTTAACTTATGAAGAACGAAGTACAATATACAAATGAGCAACATAAAGATTCATTTAAACTTTTAAAAACTTTTTCAACTATTTGAAATGAAGTCGAAAGTACAATTTAAACATAGTTAGCTTATGAAGAGTGAAGTATCATTTACAAATTAATGACATTCATTCTAATGACTTCTTATTTATTAAACTTTTTGCAACTTTTCCACATGTTTTTAACAAAATCGAAAGGATAATTTAAGCAAATATTAGCTTATAAAGATAAATATAATTATAATAGGGAAATATAAATTACAAATTAGCGATTTATTTCACCAACTTCCCCTTTGTTAAAGTATTTGAAACTTTTCCAATTATTTCTAAAGAGGTCGAAATGACAATTTAAATTTAGTTAGGTTATGAAGAGAGGAAAGTACAATATTGACAAGTTAATGATTATTTCAACCGACTCTCTTCGGATTTAAAAAACTTCTTGTATCTTTTCCAAATACTGCTAATTTAAGGGAGAGCAAAAATAGAGATAATAAAATCGCAGAATGTTGAACAACAATAGAAATATGTGACTCGCAGTTGTTGAATTTTAATTAAAAAATAAGTAACAGAACCTTTTCTGGAGCTATTCAGTTCGTTTGTTTTGAACAGCATTCACTTTCTTTCTGAACGTTTAATTTGGTAGGCGAACAAGAATTGTTAATTACTGGACGGTGAGACTTAAAGTAAACAAAGCAGGCGCAATGCCAGAGTCACTTGACGTTATTCAAACAAACTCCCATATTGGCAGTTGAGAGAATTCTGAATATTTTAACTAAATTAAATTTCAGAATCATGCATTTCATTATTCATAAGCAACGTTATGAATCCTTTTTGCAGGTTTTTACTGCTGTCTAAGTTAACTGTAATTTTAAAAAAACACAAATTATTATTTAAATGTTTACTGGACTTGATAAAAACAACCAAACTTGTTCAACAACTTAAAGCTGCTCTAAATTTTATAAAAACAGCTTATTCAGTTTTGATAATAATTTCTTTCTTTTTTGTTAATGCAGTTTTGGAAATAGCTAGAACGATGATTTGCTTTAAAACTTTAAATCTTGATCAATGAAAAGGAAGGTGTCCAAGTATTTCATCATTTTTAATAATTTCAAGCAATGCATCGCGTTAGATATGTATATTTAGTTAAAATTACTGACCTATAATTCATTTTATTTGAATCAATAATTTTGCCTGAGACTGGTCGTGAACGTATACGCATCCAGTTCTTACTACTTATAATGAGTATAGAAAGTATTCGTACATTGATAATGATAATCTAAAGAAGATCTGTCTAAATTACAATATTAAATTACATCATTAGTCATTTGATATACATAATAGAATATAATTTATTATTTCCATACACAATTAACCTGAAATTTATATATATATATATATATAAAAAATTTGTAAAACATAAATATTATACAAACTCATTGTCTGGAAAGTATTCTTGCATGTAATGTCATAGATATTTAAACTAGTTTTTCATATTCAATAGCTTATAGGACATTCTTTAGCTTGAATAAATGCTTTGTACCCTCTCTGCATGGATTTAACCAAATTTGATATCACTGAACTAGATATATAATTCCATTCTTGTTTAAGATCATTTATCAAGTCACTTTCTTTGGAAATAGGGCTTAAGTAATTCTGATCAGGAATCCACCGTAATTGTTCCATAGGATTGATGCCTGCTGACCGTTTGAGATCATTGTTATGCATAAAAACATATTGAGTATAAAGACATATTTCTGTCGCATAGTTTGTAAATTATTTTTCAAATGTCTATGTGAAGTTGGTGATTTATAGTTACATCAATTGGAAGAAAGTTATCAACCCCAAGACACTTATATAGCCCCAAACACAGTCCCACTTCGAAGTTTCACCATTGGAAGCAAATTCTTTGGGTGTATACCTGTGTTTCGTATTCTCCACACTATTCGTTTACAGTATGATCCAGAAATGTTAAATTTACAATAGTCAGAAAAAGCAAGTGTTTTTCAAAACTGAGGGCTTTCGTTTACGGATTGGGCCGCGGTAGCCTAGTGGTCAAGGTAGTGGACTAACGGCCGGCGGTTTTCGTTCAGTCGCGGGTTCGATCCTTGGCCGCCAAGGACCCGCCGTGTAGCCGGGGCTGATGCACGTTAAATCTGTTCGGGGCCCAAAGTCCTCCTGTTGCTGTGGTGTGGATGTTAGGAGAGGGGGGTGCCAGCTCAGGTGTTGTTCTCGTCACTTGACCGTGGTTCAAAATTACGAGGTCCGTCGCCAATAGCCCTCGTGTTGCTTCTAGTGCGACGTTAATAAAAACTAAACTAAACTTCGTTTACGGATTTTATAGCGAAAGATAATCGTTGCTTATGTTTTTTTTCATTCACAATTTTTTTTTCCGTGCAATACAGCCATGAAACTTTGGGCTTGCATGCACTTCGAGTTGTATTTATAAATACGGCTGTTCCTCTGTTTTTTTTTTCAATTCTGATATAAGGTTAGAAGCACTTATTTTCTGATTTTTCTTTAATAAGCGGGTGATAAATAGTGTGTCGACTGCGGTAAGTAGAGAGGGTCGACTTGGGAAAGAAGCCTTATGTAGTATTTTAGAAGGCATAAAACTCTAAATAATCAACTGCATTGTTGAACGGGGTTTACCCACTAATAATGAATTTTCATTATTTGTCTTTATGTCTTTACGCAACTTTATAATATTTTTTTTTCAGTATAAGATATTTTTCAGATGCAAGACCCATATTAAAATTTCTGCTTTTTCTATCAAATTTAAATTCCACCGCATTACTGTATGTGTATCTCGACACGAATGATGTCACTTATCAACAAAATAAGTCACTGATCCAATTTAAAAACATAACACTTTGCTTTATAAGTGAATGAACACTTTTTACACGCCTCAAAATCCCTGAGCTTACTGTTCTTTATATTTGAAAAGATATTCGATTTTTATCCCATATTCATATTTGCAATGCAGTGTTTTATTGGATGTTAGCTTTTGAATTAATTTCATTCTAATTAAGATTCGGAAACAATAGTTCATTTTGCAAAAACGCTCTTTTACGAATACTTTCCACACATTCACTATAATTCAAAAACGTCATTCAAGCGAAATCAGAAAGTTAAAAATAGCAACAAAAAAATCTACAGAAAATTGCATCAAACGGCTGTAAAAAATTAATGAATAAAAAGTATGATTCCATAGAATACAACACAACTGAAAAAAGTAATATACCAGAGGACAAAAATAAACTTTCATCTTTAATGATGTATGAATAAATATATGGAAAAAGTTAAGTTAGGCGCTATCAATATCGCATTAAAATCGCATGTACGAGATCTGTTGGTGACAGTTGTACTTTTGAATCCGAAGGTGACGACAACTCAGCTACTACTTCCTTTTTCAAACTTTCACACCTCACCACGCGAAGATTAATTAAATAAATAAAATGAAAGGTGAAAATTCTAAAAATCGTTTGATTCCTATGATTTAAATAGAGTGTGATAAAAAGTTCCTAATTTGGCAAAGAAATTTAAAATGACGCTAATCAATTGATAACGATTGTTTTAAAAGGATTCGAAACGCAAAATAATCAATAGGTGGATGAACAATAATTGAAGTCTTTCGAGTGAAATGAAAAGAGTGATAATTTTTTAAAGTCGCGCTTAGTAGCAGAACGAGGCTATTATAGAAGGATTTCGCAATTTTGAACCATAATCGAGGGACGATGATGACACCTTAGCTGGCAGCCCACACTCCTAACTTCCACTCTAACGTGGGAGACCCTATTGGACCGCAGTCGGCAAGTATTCATACTTGCGTGATCATTACCGGCATTATTTCCGTCATAGTCCTCTGAAAATCCTTCACGCAGAGGACTGCTGAAGTTAAACCTGTCTTGATGTTACGTTGGAGAGTGGTATGCTGGCTTTTGTCTCGTCACGCCAATAAATCCGTTACTAATCGCTCTCGTGCGACTCTGATAAAACAATCAAGCGTCCTGCAGATCATATTGAATTTAGCCCTGCTACACCCCAAATCTTAAATGAAATCCCCGATTTGACTGAAAGATCATCGGCTACAAAAAACTTTATGAATCTACGGCCATAAATGAAAAGAAATGATACAAGATTGTGGTAAGAGAAGTAAAAAGGAAGACATTTCTATATGGAAGGTTTTTATATAAAATAGTCCTTCCCTCACGTCTTATTACTTCAACAGTAAAAATGCTCCAATTGTTACGTTATTTCTAGCAAAAATAACTGTTAATACTTTAGTTATTATTACCTCATTGGGCTGCACCCTCGTAGGTGCGAATTTATCCAAATTTTGCGTGTTTGTATTGTATACAAATAATTTTTTAGCTGTTATTTGTAAAATAACAGCTAACTCTACACATATTTATCGATGCAATGAGTTCACGAAAAGTTGTGTAATGGAAAGATACGTGCTTGGAAATAATTATTCTAAGTAAGCATTATTATTTTTTGACAAAATCTGAAAATCATTTTTCTTTCCAAACAACAGTAATTTTCAAACTTTGTATGGGTATTTTCGACGTAAATGAAGAATAAAATTATAGTAATAATTTCGAAGAAACAATTATTTGCAAATTATTAACAGTATTGTTAAACATGAGTGAGAAAAGAAATTATTATTTTAACCTAGACTTGAGAAAACAATTCAACATTTTTTACGAAAGTTTACTTTTTATTCAATCTAGTAAAAGAATAATTTTCTTGAACATTAAAATTTTTTCAGGTTTTTTTCTTAAAAAATAAGTATTTTAATATTTCTAGAGGAAAGTGGAACTACATAACAGTAAGTCAAACTATTTTAAAAAAAGAATTGCAAATTCGAAAGACTATATTTTTCATTGAATAAAAACTATTTGTTTCTTCATTCCTTGTTTCGGAAACCTAAGTGGAAACCTAATGAGTGTGAATTTATGAATCCAAAAATATGTTTTTTGTTTTTAGATTCGCAAATGCGACAATTGTCACAGGGATGTTTATTATTTATTTGGATATTTAATAATCTTATTTAGACCTAGTTATATATAATTTTTGACATTTTTGCGTAGAATATTATATTAGAGAAGCATAATTAAATATGAACGATTAGAAAAAAATGCTTTAAAGAACAGTAACTAATACAAAATATTTTCAGGAATCTTTGCTGAATATTAGTCATATAAAAATTCTAAGTTTCATTAAAAACTTTTTATTTCGGGGGGAAAAAACGCCATTTTAAATCTAAGTATTTTTTAAAATAGAAATTTTAGTGAGTTGTTCTGCTTTTAAGTTAATTAAGTACAAATCTTTGATTATATTAAGAGACACAGAATCTTAAAAATGATCAAATATCGAAAAGTAGTTTATAACCTTATATTAGTTATATGACTTTTTTTAAACATATATACAAAATTTCATAGCTCTCTAGCGAGCTTTATTTAAAGAGTTATTTAAATTTTCTTTAATGGTATAATTCTAAATCATATATATATATTTCATTGACTTCCAAAATTTTAAACTACTTTTTCTCAACTTTTAATTTTTCATCCCGGTTTTGTATTTAAAAAGCCAAAGCATTTTTCTACTAGCAATCAACATGAGATTTTGAAATTTAATTTAGTTACTTTGCATCAATTTTTTGATGATTCAAGGTATAAAATAAATAGTTGTTTTTTAAAATTCTAGAAAATTAAATATGGTGTTTTTTTACTGTTTTTCATAGTGTTTGATAAAAAACATTGTAAAACTATGAATAATATTACAACCAAACCCATAGACAGCATTGTGAGAATCACTTCTAAGAAATTGAGAAAAAAAAATGCTTACAAATATTATAATTAATACAAGTTGTCAGATTTTTAAAATATTCAATATTGAAATGTTTTTAAAAATGAAAATTTTAAATAACTGTTTACTGAGAAATAAAGATTTTTTTTTCTTTCAGAAATGCTTATTTTATGTTTTCAAATATGGTGAATGTAAACTTTCTTATAAATGGCTAATTTTTTTTAAAAAAAATTGCTCACATGACTCCGTATTCCCTGAAGTACAAAAATCATTGAATTGTATTGGGATTAAGAACTTAAAACAAATTCATTTCAAGCAATTTCTGAACATAAGAGACCGAAAGCTAGAAGTTATTTTAGAAATATACACTTACATTCAATCTCCTTTGAAAGGTCCTTGCAACCTTCCTCAGTGTCCTTGAGGTCCTCAATTTGCTGTTGTAATCCAGAAGCACGTGAAGATATATGGGACTGTGAGTGTTATCCAGAATACTGTAGAAGGTCTTGGCCATTCCTCGCACTATTTTCATGTTTTTAAAAGCGTACTTTCCGAAGAAAGCAACATGAATGTAGTGGTCGAAAGATACTTTAGAAATATTTCGAATCTTTCCGCATTTTTCAGATGTACAGACCTGTGCCTGGATGAAGTGTCTCCTGTACAGAACGGCCAAGTTGAATAGCAAGGTCGAAACCAACAAAAAAGAAATGAAAAAGTTTTTTAAACTCGGTTTCATTTTTTCGATCATGATGGAATTCTGAACGTTGTTCATTTTTGTCAAACTAATTTTAACCAAATGAATCCTGATGAAATCTATTTAGAATGCGCATTTTTAATATGAGTTAACTAAATATTTTAAAAGCACATATTTTATTCGATAATTATTTTTCGTATTTGAAATACTTTTCCCCCCTATGCATTTAAAATTCTTGAAATTTCCTTTATGAAAGATTTTTTTTTTCTTTAAAAATTTTTCTAAGCTAAATTTTATTCTGACATATTTAAAACTATCTATGACTTTAGTAAAAATTGTCCAGTTCTTATCTTAAAGTTTCCTATCCATTATATGTAATAAAATATATTGAATTTATAGCTACCTTTATTACCAGCGAAAGCCATCTGTTGCTCTTCGTATGAAACTCCAATTATTCTTAAAATTTCAGTTATCAATAAACCAACGATGACAAGATTTTTTTTACGTATAACATTTTCTCAAGGAATATTATTATTTCTAAATCCAATTCTGTAGTACTCTGAAATATGGTGATACAATCCAAAGCATAATATGGACGTTGACATCTAGTTTCAGATAAGAGACCACCAATTTTTTTCTGAAATAGAATTTTTTACATTTCCATAACAAAATTGCCCTTCGTTGTATCAAAACATTCAATTTCACTTCACACATTTAATTTTTTTTATTCCAGATGATTCAAAGCATTTCTGAGAAAGTAAACAAAAACAAGCATTGGCATTTTCATATAAGTCCCTTTTACGCGAATTTCTTTACTAAACTTTTTTTTTTCACACGGGACTTATCTCCTCCGCCATCTCAACTTATTATTCACGAGAGCTGCTTTTAGTACCAACAACTCGACCGACGTGACAATCGCCCAGAACAATTGTGAACTTCAAAATTCACGATTACGCACTCTCGCATTCAAGAGGCACCTTTTTTTTTATTTTAGTTTTGTTTTCATTCCGTCCGGTTATGACGTCTAAAGATGGCAATAATAACAATAATAAAAAGAGCTTCTTCTGTTGGCGGCAGAGCCCAAAGTGGGTCGTCTGTCCGTCCCAATTCCTTGTGACCGGTTTTCTTCAACAAGAGTTTAGAACCAACAATTTCTTTTTCTTTGACAAGGCGGTTTTCTTGCATCCGGTTTTCTGATAAACACACACTTGCGGAATGAACTTTCCTTTTCCCACTAAAAAGGGTGAAAGAAGTGAATTTTAGCGCGAAATGCTAAGAGTGACGGGAAGTTTCTTTGTTTTCAAAGTGGAATGCATATATACAGCGAAAAAACGGGAAAAAGTCTTTGGTTTGAAGGAAAAATTTTTGTGCCAAATTTTTAAAAATAAAATTAAAATTAAAATTATTAAACGTAGAAATATGAATATTTTTTTTTCGTTTTAATAAAGCTACTGTGAAAATTTCAAAATAAGCGAATTTGATTTCGGAGTATCAAGTTTTTCAATGTGATGCTAAAATTTTAAACTATCTAATGTAGAGAAATAAATACTGTTGCAATATAAATACTAGATTTTTCGACTACGCTTTAACGAGATGAATTTTATTTTTATAAAATGTTTTGTATCAGAATAGAAATAGTCGTGCAAAATGTCAAAGAATCAGGTAATATTTAAGCGAATAGTTCAAATTGAATATTTAAAAAAAAAAGAAATAATTTTTGTCGTATTTATTGCAAGAAAATAAATAAAAACATATTAATAATTTCAAATCATATTAATAGCAAACATTTCTATAGGGGAAAAAAGAATCTAGCTACATACAGGAAGAAATATTTTTGATTAATATGTTGCAATCTATGTTGAAGATTTTATAGATCTCGATAATAGTGAATATTTATGTAACAAATAGTTAATTTACGCAATTGTTTTCACTGAAATTAATTATTTCTTTTATCACATTTTCATCTTTAGCTACCTCTTAGTTTTAGTTTATTTCCTTTTGTGTTTAGCAAAGGTTTTAATTTGATGAAATAAAGCAATGAACACAAATGCACATATCATGTGGTGTCTCAAGGTGATTTCATGACAATTAGGCAACAGGAATTCATAATTTTTTATTTATAGCATTGTAGAGCAATTACTGATCATTTTCGTTAGATGGTCGATACTATTAGTGGCGAGGGAATTAAACAGGAATAAATAATTCAAATATATAAAAAATAAATAAAGCATGTGAAAAAATTTGATAGAACTTGATAAGATTAAAAATTACTTTGCTACTTTTCAGTCTATATATTTGATTTTCTGCAAACTTTCAGAATTATTTCACAATCTTTTTATGTATTGAAATAGGAATTTCACAATTAACTACTCAGTATGTTGAAATAATGGTCAAGTAATTTAATTTATAATGTTTTTCAAGGAATATGATTTTGATTAAATTTGATTTGTAGAATTCAATTTTAAAGCAGAAGTTTCGAAATTCTTAATCGCAGAAGAACATGACTTGGCATTTTTATTAATCGACTCGTATGCAGTTTTTCTTTAGAAGGGTTTTTTAAATAAAAAAATTAAATTTGCTTACATGGATTTTAATAAAAATATATAGAAAACAACATTTATTTCATTCTTGAGAATTAAGCAAAACCATTTTCTGTTACATTGGACTTGCTCAATTTTCCTTTAATAGGTTGTAAAAGATGTTTAACGCAATGTTAATACTAGCCACTTTACCTCGAAATAAAAACCAGTAATACTTATTTGGTTTGTTGAATGAAATAACTTCAACTGATTCATTTCTATAAAGTAAGATTTCTCACATTCCTTTCTAAGAATGTACAAGTAGAAAAGAATTAACCAACCAAATTTTATTAACGAATACCTTTTTCTTTAGTCTTAAAGCAGAATAGAAATAATATTTTCACGATATTCAATCGAAATATCTCATAATTCGGAGTAAGGTAATATATTTTAATATTATATTTATTGTTTCAAATAGGGTAATGCATTTAATGAATTCCTTTTATAGATCATTGTAATTCCGCATAATACAAAGTTTTAATGAATTAAAAATAATCCTTGAAGTTAGCGTAACCTTTTTTTTACGTTTAGTATTTGATGTGATTTTATGTTTAATACATATATATATATATATATATATATATATATATATATATATATATATATATACATACATACATATACATATATTATGTTTGTTATAAACAATACACAAAGAAACACATCCAGTTGTCAATGATATATAAATATTTTATTGTACAGAATGCACAAAAACTTTGAGGTCATTACAGGAAATCTCAACTCACAAAAGAAACAGTGGCATTTTTCATATTCTGTCCACAAGCACTATGATGTACAAATATATGGAATATGTACACGCGTTTCCAAATTGTCATTTTTTGCTCTAGAAATTAGGCACAAAGGACCGCATCGAAAAAACTTTTATGTAAAACTGCGGAGTAGTTTTGTTCTTTTCGTCTAAAACTAAATGGAATAAAGCTCTTGAAAGCAAAAATTTATGTCGATGCGCATTTCTAATTCGAAACTCTTTTAAAAAAGACCGCGTTCATATGGAACGATGAATATTCCAGTGATATGAAATTGAGATCAAACCGATGTGAGTATTAAAATCTCCATTATTATACGCTTTAAAAGTTTTCTGAATTAGCTGCCGTAAGCATATACAAGATTTCGCACGAGTTAGCAATTAGGCCTAAAGCATTCGAATTAGAACGTAATATATTCATCGTTTAAACACGATGCAACGTACAATGTATGTATAGAAAATTCGGTAATTCGGCCGTGCCTTGTTCGATTAGACAAAGATTTTGAAACGCTAATTGGCATTTTCTAACTACGACCATATTTTCGAATTCTTTATAAAGCTGTGTCTATCAGCAGCTATTGCGAATAGACTTGAATTCGAAAATAGAAGTTCCAACTCAACTAATTTGTCCGCGAGCGATAAATCATCTAAATTTTTAATTTCTTGATTATTCTATCATTGATCCTTTAAAAGAATACTTCATTTTCAACAGTATGTAAGTATTTTTATGATTATCCTTAGAATTATAAAAACGAAACTAAATATTTTTTATTTACATTCCAATGCCTGAGAAATCACTTATTTATTTCGCCTATAATACTATTTTGGCTCCTTATTTAAATGTAAAAGTCCATGAGGAATTTACAAAAGAGATTTTAAAATTTTGTTTTAAAATTTCTAATTTTTTTTATTCGGATTTGCTATTTCTAAATACAGTTTGTTATATTCTGTTTAAATTCTTCAGGTAACTTCGCAGCACAGTTTGTAAATGAAAGAAAACATAAAGAAGAGGGGCTGTAGACGTTATTTCCCTTCTCTCAATAACTGAAATATTTTTAAACTTCTCCTTAATACTTATTTCAAGAAAATATTAATCATATATTAATACTAATAGTTCACTAATTAATACTAATAGTTCACTTTGGTTAATAGCTTGTTAAATGCGTAAGAAATTTTGCATAAGAATATTACATTATATAAAGTTGATTCACACTCCTTTTTTTTAAACAACTCATTTTTTTATGAAATGATATCATTTCAAGAATGTTTGATCTTGGAAAAGTGCATGAACATTACTATGAGTCTTCGAAAGAAGAATTATAAATTTTTGAAAAAATTAATATTTTGAGAAAAATAATCTCCATAATAAACTAATTAATACGAATTTCATATGAGTAGCTAGTCGCAAGAAAGGCGGGTTAAATTTTAAACATGGTATCAGTAAGTTCTTATTAGCCTATGATCCATTATCAATATTTTTTTTTAATCTGAAAAATTAATGTAAAACGTCATTTTTCGTGAAATATGCATATTTTTCGTTAAATTTTCCGCTATAAGAAATTTAGATTTTTTTAGATTTTTTTTTATACCAAACAATAAGAGCCAAGTAATCCAAAATACTCGTATTTATCTTAAGGATTGGCAAACAGCGATTTAAATGCTATAAAAATTAATCTATTTTTTTGCTATTAAAAGTTTTATATAGATTTAACTAAATTTCCGTTCATTTAATTATCTGCAAATCTACAAAGTTACCTATAATTTGAAGAATTCGTTGAAATTTTTTTATTACATGAGGAGACAACGTATGAGTCATAATAATATATATATTTTTATAATATAAACATTTTTTAAATACTAGGCAACGATATTAATTTACCCTCTCATCATATTTAGATGTAACATTTCAATTATTAAAAAAGGTTTTCTATAATTAAAAATAAGATTCAATCAAAATTACAGGTATCAGAGAAGCAAATGTTCGGGAGCCGACGTGTAATAGATTTTGGTGTATAATTGAGTGATAATTCTCGACTATGACTCAACTCATTGTACAAGTAATTCGTCAGCTTTGCTGGAAGAAGAAATGAATTTGCTGAATTATCATGTCATCTATCTCCTCAGAATAACATAGCTATCCTAAAATAAACATCATAAGATAGGTGAGCGACGTGAAAATTTATAGATAAGAGGGTATATTAAAGTTAAAAAAGTTAGACTTAAGCATTAAACAAGTGTTGTGCTCTTCACCATATAAAAATATTTCAATTGGGGTAATTAATTTGATTAAAGATATAGGCGCCCTCTGTTGAATACAGTTAAAACTAAGATTTTGAAGAAAGTTTAATTTATTTCAAATAAAATAAAAACAGAAAAGATTTGAAGAAAGAAGTTGTTAACGCGTGCATAACGTAGCTGAGGTTTCGTAAATAATTTGAATTAATCATACTAAATTGAAATAATAATTTTAATGAGTCACGTATATATATATATATATATATATATATATATATATATATATATATATGCAGCATTACATTTTTTCTAGTAACTAAGAATTATAAACATTTATTACATTTGGATTTTCTTTTGTATATTTATTCAAAGAAAAATTTTATTTCGTTGTTTACAATTATTATTTTAATTGATATTTCAGTAGCGACTTTGAAGTATATTAACTTTATGGAACTACTTTCAAACTGATTACTTAAAATTTCCAAAGTGGGTTACCAGTAGTCAACACTAACTTAAATTTACTCACAATGAAAAGTATTCGATTTGTCCTCATGTTCTTCGGGAATGCTTCAGCATTTTAAAAAGGTATTGTTTTGAACCCATGATATTACAAAGTGAGCTGCATTTTCATTATTTAAGATAATAATAATACTTTGATTTAGTTGAAAATGAAATTTAAATGACTTCAGTTTACATGATGATCATTTAATTCTCCATCATTAACTTAGAGTAATTGATTTCCCCGATTAGTTACAATCAAATAATAAAATAGTGGAAATTATTACAAATGTTTAAAAAGAACTGTAATATTAGTTCAAGCTAACATGTTTGTTTACACCATTTAGTTATAAGCGAACATATTTTTTTGAGTTAATAATCCTAAAGCCCTTTTCAATTTTATTGTGTTCCTATAGAATCTTAAAATTAACTTCCAAACTTATAATTATTGCATAATTATTGCATTTTCAATAAAATTAATTTAAGATTAATTACTTTTAATCATTTTGACTTTTAATGCAAAGTTTATATACTGAACTTACTAAAATGAAAGATTTTTATTTGCAGAATTTATTTCCATTTACGTATTCGAAATAAAATTTATGAAACTTGTAAAAAAAGGAAAAATTAAAAGAAATAATTCATTAAATATGTAATACAACACTATCCTACATATTACTCATAAATTATTTGAAAACTTAAGATGTTTTATTGTATGAACTGAATATATTTTCATTACTTTGTTATTGATTATTGTTATTATTATATAATATTTTAAGAATATATACAAACGTATGATATTCGATATACAAATATTCTAAGTTCGAATCTTAAAAGCAAATAGTAATAAAAACTTATTATCTTTATAAAGCATTGAAAAATAACATGTTTTTAATAACATATAATTTCCTCATTAACGTCATCATTACGACAGCACATTTAACCTGCCACTCGTAAGCCATTATAACTTCCGTGAAATTCAATAACATGTAAAATTCGTAATTTATAAATGCTAGTATTTTCTTAAATTTTATCGCTTTTTTGTACATAAACGTCATTGCAAATAGTCATTTAAACCTGTCAAACGTCATTGCAAACATTTTTATGATCTAGTTTTCTGACGATGAATTATACCGAAGTAAAACAATTTAATGCCGGAATAAAATGAATTAATTAAAGAGAAAAATCAGACGAAAAAGTTTCAAAGAAAAAAGCGCATTTTTCAAGTACTAATAATAATAGACTGATGTCATAATAATTAAGGAATGGCGACAATTATAGTAAGAACAACTGTAACAGAAAATTACTGTCAATAGAATTAGACTTGTCACTCATATAACCATTCAATTGTACATAACATATTAAATTTTAAATGAAATAATTTTTTTTCATCGCTAAATGTATGAAAAATGGACAAACATGGACCGTTCAAACAGGTCCTATCATGAAAGTTCCAGTTGCATGTTAAAAAATCGTTCTAAAAGATTACTCGAATTTTGTCTTGCTGACACCCATAGATACCACGAGGAGAATTAAAGCACCGGTTTGTGTTTTTTGGACTAGAGTACGTCAAATCCAACCAGCCGTGGAAGGATACGTTACAGTCTCAATGCCATACTCCCGGCCCATCTGTTCATGGGGGGCTGGGCTACCAGGTATGGAATCCTTCTGAGATCCGGGATCCTGCTGTCCTGTGATGGAACTCCTGGGTGTAGGCACATTGGAACTGGCACAACTGGGAATAGGAGACAAACTCCGCGCTGGATTCAAACACTGTTGGCGGTTGAGGCTGGGCGATGCCTTTTTGGCCAGCTGGTCCATGGACGTGCTCAGCCACTGGCCAAAGGGCGCGCTAACAGTCCTCTGGGCCTGGGTTCGATCTGCGCTTGAGTCGCCTACTCGGTTCTTGGGACCCTCCACCCCAGACTTATCAGAATCCATGAAAGCTAATCTCAACTTGGATGTGCTGAGAGCCAGGTTGCCCAGCTTGCGGGCAAACAGCGATCGCTTGATGACAGGCAGATCCACATGGGGTCGCTCTATTCCATTTGTGCCACTGCTGCAACTGGATCCGTTGCTTCTGGAACCGTTGCTACTGAGCGAGTCCTCAGATCGACTCCTAGAAAATGCGGCTCGAGCGTGTCGTGTCGCCTCCACCAGATGGCCCCAGCGTCCTTGCTTCTTTTTGCGTGTAGCAAGTCTGGCTATCTTGGCTAGTTTGGCGCCGGGTGGGGAATGGCGGTTATGGTTGGTGTCGTCAACGCTAGCCTCGGGGGTGGTCTGGATCGAGCTCTCGACGAGGCCGATGTCGAATCCTTTCATGAGGCGACGTTCCTTCTGGCGACCCTTTTTTCCTCCAGACTCTTTGATTAGAAAAAGAAAGAAAATGACGACAGTTAAAAATACAGTTATTACTAAAGGTAATTCCTTTAATTATCAGAATTATCTGAATGATAATTATTTAAAAACTAATGAGAGTGCAAACAATAAGATTCTTAAAAAACGAGCTTAAGAAATCTTAAATTTTTGAAAAATCCTCTACTTTAAAATTGGGTAAAAATATTTTAGAAGAATTTTATTTTCTTAGAAAAATAATACTTTATTAGTAATTTTATAAATTTTCTATACTTGTATTATATTAAAGAACCAATTCTTGTATTATATTCTCCGAATTTCAGTAATTCCAAAGGAAAAATAATTTTAAAAATGATTGAAATAACCCCTCCCTAAACATGCGAAATATCGTTTAGAAAGCTCAGAGTTCAGAGAATGTCATTAAAACGAACATAAACAAATTAATAAGCATTTAAGTTATATATGAACAAAACGGGCTTATTCAGACAAAATACACTACTAAATTAAATATTATTTCTTCATTTTTAAGAGTTATGATCTATAATTTAAGAAAAAGTTAGCACAAAGAATCTGACACATCTTTTGAATGATGGTGTTTTAACAAAATTCAAGATCTTATTAACACATAAAAATCTTCAACAAATGATTTCTATCCTCTTTTATTAAAGTACGAGAAGAAAAAACTAGAGAAGAAATTAAATACAATATTATAAGAAATAAATTATGTATTTTATACGATACGAATTCACCAAACAGTAATTTACGTTAATGAAGTTATAGTGCAGAACCTTCAGTTACACTTTTGATTAAAGAACGTCCATTTATTTCGAATCTCTTCCATTTCAGAATCATAAACATAACATATTTATAAACAGTTTGCGCTTCAATAAGGATAATTTTGTTCAGTAAGATAACTTATATTTCCGATAATGAACATTTTATGTTTCTCATTTCTAGTGGTATAGCGCAATGAAATGTGTTTTTTTAGAGATCAAATAGAGCATGAAATGTGTGTGAAATCCCTAGTTTTTTCGATCATTATGCTGTTCAGTATCAGGGTATCCCATAAGCTCGTGAATATTTCAAAAATTCATAAAAATGGAAGGAATTGATATATTTGAATGCAAATTGCGAAAACTATATTCTCTTGAATGAGAATTTTGATAGAGAAAAAAAAATATTGAAATTTATGTTGTCAGAGGGAGGCAACCCTAACTATCAAAATTCAATGGAAAACTTCGTTAACTCTATTCAGTTGTTTGTCTCCTCCAACACCACAAATGAACAATTTTCTAACGAGAACTGTTTAGCTGCAGCATGTAACACATCCAGATGACTGCTGGATATTTATCTCGAATAGAGCAACTCTAAAGAAGATGTGGTATTGCGGTACACTAGGGACTTAACCAGAGCCAAAAATCACGAGGTCCTAAGCCCGGTAAACTAAGGAGCTATTTATACATTGACTACTGTTTAATCAAAATTAATTTAAAGAAATTTCAAATGTGTCTATTTCTTTTCTTCATAGGAATTACTTATGTGAAGCTTGGAGCTCAAAAGTATGATTATTTTGGGCTAAGGATTAATCATTTTGAATAAGTTTACTTTTTCCAAGAATTAAACATTAATTTTTTTTAACATATATTTCGGTGAAATCTTGGATTGCTCAAACATTGGTAATCGCAGAATCTGCATTTTATATGAATTTTGGTGCATTTTATATGAATTTCTAATTACTTCGTTACTTGAAATAAAAATTTTCATACCTGAGTTTTCTTTCGATTTGATTGATTTATTAATGTTGAACTTCGAAAAAGCTCGAGGCTGTTGGTGACGGACGTCGTAATTTTTAACCGCAATCAAACGATGAGATCCATATACCTGAGCTATCCTTCCCTATTTTAACTTCCTTATCCCGCCATCATGCGGACTTGTAAATTTACAGATTCAGCGTGCAACAGCCTCGCCAGAACTTTAGTTTTACTAAAATATCTGCTACATACACAACTCCAAAGAGATTCGAAATCCAAATTTCTTGAGAAATTCTGGTGTATAAATTAACCAATTTGAGTACATGTCTTAATAAAACCACTTTAAAGAGGTTAAAGAGACTTCACAAATAGTTGTATCGTTTGAGGTTAATTGTAATTAATGAATTTTAACATCGGCTTATCACAATTAAATTATTATTGAAATAAAAAAACTAAATTTCTTAATATATCAATTTAAGTTTTTGACGAAGACTACGGATATCTTTCTTAAAAATTTTCTATCTTAAAATACTTAGAATAAAAGATCTATGCTATTCTAGTTAAAATATTTTTTTAAGAAAACTTGTTACACTAATTTGAATTTATTATTATTCTATATTAAAGTTAATCATAGCAATAAGTCAGCATTAATGTATATATATATATATATATATATATATATATATATATATATTTAAAAAAAATTCTCTTCAATTATTAATTTAACTTTAGAAGTACACCATTAATGATGTACTAAACATGAACTGATAATGATTATATCTACTTGAAAAGTTTCTTATGGAAAATTCTTTCCAAGAGAATATTCTTCTCTTTTACGTACTGTATATTTAACAAGTTTTTGAAAAATATTTCTCAATTTTTAGGATTTTCCTACATTTTATAAATGCAATTAAATTCTTTGAACAAATAGAAGCATAGGTTATCAGTAAGAACTAGTAGTTTGACTAATATTTCTTGTTTCACCTTGGAGATAGTTATTAAATCAAGTTTATTTCCCTATACACTTTTAGGAACTCATCTAAAACATATTTTCTGATCGAAATTATTCAAAATAAAATTTAAGAATAAGCCAATCACCAGGATGTGTTGTTTTAGGTCAAGTACGATCCACTTAGCATTTAGTTTTACTTTTCAAAGCGGGAAATCACAAAATCAGCCACACAATTGTGGTATCGAAGAAGTATTCTAAAATTTTAAGGAAATCGTTATATTTAATCAAACATATGTCTTTCGTGTTTTTGTTCTATTTTTTACTTTCCTTTATGATGCAATAATCGTATTATAACATTTAATTTCATAAATACAAATTTTTAATATGATTTTAAGGAATTCGATTCCACTAATAAAAATTCCGTTGCAAACTCTATAAATTTTTTTTAAAAATTTTACTAGATTGAACTATAATTCTTTAGCTATGTACTATGCCTAACGTATGTCTTTCTATGTCTAAAAGTGTCTTCTTAATTAAGCTTAACGTATGTTTTTCGTTTTTTTAAATTCTATTCCTTTTAATTTCTTGACGATGCAATGATCATGTAATAATAATTAATTTCTTAAAATATGAATTTTTTTAAGGATTTTAAGGTATCCAATTTCACACAAAGATTTCTACTATAAACTTTATCAAATTACTTAAGAAAATTTCACTAGTTTTAAATACAGTTATTTAGCTATTAACTATTTATTTCGCTGTTGTACGAATACATATAGACCACGTACTCAACAAATCTGTCTAATCTTGGACATTTTTTAGTTTATTGAATATATCTCGGACTTAAGGTTCCCTTCTACCGGCCATTTTGATTTCGCGAACGTAATATTAATCCTGTGGAATTTCTACTTCCGGCCTACTTCATCTATTTGCATACAAAAAAGTACACCGAAAGAGCGAAATTAATGAAGGTTGCTACAAAATTACTTTTTCTTCCCTGTTTTTCAAAATATTTTTGAATATTTTTAAAGACCAGAAAACCAGTGCCCGAATCATAATATTAGTGGTAAAAATACTTTTAAATATCGGGGTAAAAATATAATTCCACAGAAACTTTCATGCTTTTTGCTCATTCGGATGAACTTTTTTGCATTCAATGAGATGAAATAGTGTAGATTTGAGGATGGTCGTAAAAATCCCATAGGATTAACAATACGTTCACGAAATTAAAATGACTGGCAGACGGGAGTCTTAAACATCTAATGAACTCTGCCGATAAACCTCTATTTTGAGCCATGGTCAAAGGGCAAAATCGACATCTGAGCCAGTATCCCACTCTCCACATCTAATCCTATGTGAAGACATCGAGCCCTGATAGATTTAGTACTCATCAGCCTTGCATCACAGCGATCTACGGCAGTTTCCCAAACTGTGCGTCAATTTTTCGTGGATCGCGACAAGAACTTCAATATATATGTATCTTTCCACAATTATCAAAAATATGACGTGGGATTTATAAAATCTTAATCAATCCACATAATATTAAAAGGACAAAAAATCACGTTTCGCAAATAAGCAACTCCTATCGGATGACAAGGAACTGAAGAAACTGGATTTATGCAAACGATTCATCTGTCACGTTCCCTGTTGCTCTAATCTGTGGCTTCGATTAAGATTGTGTTTCTATGCTATACTTCAGACTCCACCTACCAAATCAAATATTCATTCTCGCTATGATCTTTCAAATAAATTTGCGTCCGCATTTATTTCGAAGCAATTCTTTGTCATTAGTGTTACTCAAAGTGTTAATTTTTTTTTTTTGTTTTCTCATCTATTTTATCGCGAACATATTATAGATCAGTGGTTAATAAAGACGAGGGCGATAGCAGATGAAATTGAACCTTCAAGCTCATATTTAGGGAGACTAAAATGACAGTGATTAGAAAGTATGATTTTGACTATTTAGCATTAGGTTTTATGGAATAAAGATGGAGATAATTCAAACCTGAGAGCATTATTTGTAATGAAATGCTTGCAAACATAAACATGTATCCAAGAAAATTACGTTCGTACATTGAGATAAAGCCTACAGATTTAAAAAAAACCAGTCTCTAAAAATTTTCAAAAGAAAACTAGACGTGTTGAAAATGTCAAAAACTAAACTTTTGCTTATCACCAAGGTCAATGAAAACACTATACACACTTCATATTTGATTAGTTATCGAAATGTGAAAATTGATACGCTGTACATCAGGTTTCTCAAACTGGCGAAACTTGACTGCTTCCAGCGATAAAGGTAGCGAATCTCTATTTAGTAAGAAAAGCTTAGACGAAGTTGAAACAATATCACTTTCAAATGACAGTTAAAATACTTAGACTCGGCTTTATTCCACTCTATCACCCTCTACAAAATACCTTATACGGCCCTGAAGTATCAGAGCTGGCAGCCACTGTCTTAGATGCTTTTGGGGGCATTTGATATTAATATTGCTCCATAGTGCTTGATGTTTTTTGTTATGTCCATGGAACACGAAAACAACAACAACAAATGACACAGTTGCTTGCAGAAGTAATGAAATATCCCAGTGAGAAATATCCAAAGATAATTTCCAAAAGTAAGACTTTTTCGCTGCAACAGGAAGATACTGATTTACAAGGTTTGTCCCAGATGATTGCTTTTATACGCAACGTATGGAGCAACGAATCTTGTGTAGATACATTATTTCATTAACCAATTATTCAATAAACTGGTCGAGAAGTATTCAAAAAACTCTCGTCACATATATAAAATCCAATGATTTAGATTAGAAGAAATGTGTCAAAATACGTTCAGATAGTGCGCGAACTATGTGTGGTAAAAAAAAAAGCAATTTTGTGATTCAAGTACTTAGAGTTAGTCCAAATTTATCATGGAATTACTGGAATCACTTGGCATAACACTGCAATATTCACAGGGAAACTTTCGTATCAGAATCTGTTCCAGAAGATTTTGAAAATATTTTGAACATTGCTGTTAATATAGTGAAATTAATAAAATCAGGACCGTTATAATGGAGCTAATTTGAAAAGCTTTGTGAAGAGATGAGAAGCAACCTCTACGCTTGTGGAACTCAGTGAAGAAGTTGCAGTGTTTTGAACGATAAGAACGATTTAGAAAAATCGGTGCTTTATCTGAAATTTGTTTCAAAGCTCATGTATTTAGCACACTGATATATTCACCAAACAATGAAATAAGTTTAAACTTACAAGGCAGGAACGTATAGATATATTTACTGTGCATAACACAACTGGAGGACTTATAAAAAAAATACTTTTATGGAAAAACAACATTGAAGACCACAAATGTCAGAATTTTAAAACATTTCAAATGTTTTATAATCAAAAATAAAACATATGTATCTTATAGCATGAAAATCGTGATCTCAAAGCATTTGAATGTTTTGAAAGAAAATTTAAAATTTTACATTACTGAGGAGAAATGAAAAACTATCAAGAGGCGAACTGGATTGCGCATTACTTTCAGGTCACTACTGGTAGGTCGTCGTATGCTGATAAAGAACTTGTCGACTTATTCCAAACCCATTACTAAAATTGAGTTTTACTTGTAGTTAAATTGATATAATTCTATAGTTATCTGTCCAACAAAATTTTTCATTTCTTTCTAATGAAGCTTTGAAAATATTACTCTCTATTACATCAGCATACCCTTGTGAAGTTGGATTATCGTCAATGGTAGGAATTGAAATCAAGTATTGATAAAGCTGCAACTGTTGAGCTCCTTGCGTCTGGAAATAACTCGAAATGACTTAGACTTCATTGCCATTATCAACAGTAATCGAAACAAACCTTTCACATGTGCCCCATTAAAAGTTTTCTTGTAAAATTATATTTAATAGCACATATTCTTCTTCGTAACAGCTCCTTTTCGTTCCATAAAACCTCTTTCGGAAAGTACGTGTGGTGTTCGTCTCTGAAAAAATTCAATGCTGCGTCGTCTCTGATAAAGTAGATCACCGCACATTCGGTTTCTAAAAAAATAAGTCGCATTATTTAATAATTAGGAAATTTCTGATTGATGGAATTATTCGTCGTTACTTTCACATAAAATTCCATTTATTGCAAGCCATTCGCTGGATTCATGGATTGGTTGGTTGTATTAACGTCGCACTAGAAGCGACACGAGGGCTTTTGGCAGAATGCCCAAGGGGACAGAGCTCACCCAAGGGCTTAGAGCTACAAGCCATCTCCTTGGAGACAATTTTCAAACTCAAAAAAACTCAGCATTTATTGGCAAAAGAATTTTTTTTACAATTTCTTACATTAAGAATAAAAAACTGTTCATGTGTGAACAAAGAACACATGAATAAAACATAATCCCGAAAATCAAAAGAAAACATTATAAAGTAATTTGTGTACAGATGCGTCATAGTTCTAACGACATTCATTTGGTGACGGACCTCGTAATTTTGAAATTTGGTCCAATGACAAGGACGACACCTGAACTGGCATCTCCCTCTCCTAACCTACAAATCACGCCACGGGAGGAGTTTGAGTCTCGACAGATTTAATGTACATCAGCTCTGGCTACACAGCTGATCTTTTGTGGCATCAAGACTCGAATCCACGACTCGACGGAAACGGCCGACCTTGAAACCGCGACCATGACTACTAGGATACCTTGGACACGCTGAATTAATGGAAGATGTTTTTCATATTATTTTCGAATGCTAAATTTCCATTTTTGCTTGAAACGAAGAATGAATTTTCCATTCATTTTAATTAAGAGATAAAATTCGAATCGTAATTAAAATCTATTGCATAGTGAATTCCAAAAACATTCCTCTCTATTTCATTATTTCCTGTGTTCGAAAAATTTGAAATAATAAGTCATTCGATGAGATCTTTCAGATCTACAACAAAACTTTTATTCTCAAGAAATATATGCTTGTCTTAAAAAAGTTTTAAACTTAGTTTTATTAGTTTAAATGTGAAACATTTATAAAAATAATTTCTTTTAAATAAAAAAAAGAGTGAGATTCTAAGATTAAGAAACATTTCTATATCAAAATAAAAGGAAAATATAATTAAATTTTTTCAAAAAAAAGGCAGGTTTATCTCATTACTGCTTGGAAAATGTGAAATTTGCTAACCTCAATCTACAAATTTTATACAAATGTAAAACCTTTTTACTTAGAAATAATGCAACTAAATCACTACAAACGCGTATTGATCTAAATTAATTAAACGTTTGTAACAAAAATTTTCTTATAAAAATGCTTAAATTTTTCAAATCTTTGCTTAGAAATATCACAAGAAATATACTTTGGTGAACAATTTCTAAGTATGGATGACATTATCCATCCAACAACAACCGCAAAATCAAAGAAAACCAAATTTTAGAACAAGTGCAGTATCCAAGAAGAAGATTTCTTATGCTGTTTCTTCTTCCACACTTGTTCGTCAACTGATACCAATGAAAAAGAAATTTAAAAGACTGAACTAGAGTTGACATCCATTATTCCAAATGAAAGTTTGAAAGAAAAGAATTATTTGACAAACTTAAAAATTTCGATATGTTTTCCCGACATCACTTAGATGATTTTAATGGCTATTTTATTGGATGGAAAGGTGGAAAATAACAAATGTTTCCAGGTAGCTCAACATTGCTCACAGCGTTGGTTCACAGATGCAAAAAACATTAAAAACAACTGACATAAATAGCAGATGACATGGAGAAAATTGTGGTAGAAGTACAATGTCAGCAGGAGACAGGTTCAAAGCCATTTCGGCAAAAAGAAAACGGCATATTATATCTCAGCTGATGGCAAATGAGTATTTCTCTGTCACTGTGAACAGATGGTCTCCAGAAATTCTTTTGCGAAACGTTTTGGGAGGAGGTCTATTCACCCACATATACTATTGTGTATGTGCCTTTGTTCAGACTGCAATGCAGAGTGTGGTTGCAATTGTGTTATCTGCTTCAAAAGTGAACCGATTGGGAATGCATACTGTTCTCAGATGAAAGTAGATTCAGTCTACAATTGTAGACATCATCTTATCTGGTGAAGAGTAACACAGCATACCCTGCAAACATATACAGGAAAAGGACCAACGTTTGACATAAAATGTCATGGCCAAGATCAGTTGCTGCTCGCCTCTGCATGTACTATCATCTGATAATACGAACGGGCAAAGGTACATTAATGAAGTTCTACTACTTCATGTTCGACTTTTCCGTGGTGCTGTGGGTGACAAATTTGTTTTCATGGCTCATAGCATACCATGCCATCGATCAGTCACTGCACAGGAATATTTAAGAAGTGAGAGTATCCAATACTTCATATGGTTGGCACGTTTTTCAGACCCAAGTCCTGTTGATAAAGTTTAGAAAGCTGTGGGTATGTGACTTGTTTGTTCAAAATATGCTCCAGCAAACCAGAACACCCTCATCCGTACTCTGACAGAGCAGTGCCTCGACGGTTGCTGAATAATATAGTGCGAAGCATGACACGGCGAGTCGAATGTTACATCACACTCCAAGGTGAACATATCCTGTACTGTCACCTTTCATAAAGGTTGCTGCTGTTGTTTCTATTTTTTTGTATACTGCATCAAATGAGCTCTTTTTTGTTTTAAGGTGTTTTTCTGTATTTTTCAGAACATTTAATGTTATATGTTCTAATGTCTGAACAGTATATCCACAATATTTTGTTATATTGGCCTTCTACCCGAACAGCTTTTTTGCTACCGTTTATTTTATGATACGTCCGTAGCAATGGACATTTGAAGAATTGATTGTTTTATTACATCGCAGCAAGAAACAACACGAAACTGTTGGGGACAGACCTCTTCGCTTTGAAGCACTGTCAAGCGACCAGAACGACACTTGAGCTGGCATCCCTCTTTCCAAACTTCCAAACCATGCTAACGTAAGGACTTGGAGCCTGGATATACCTATCGAGCATCAGCCTCACTACATGGGGGCTCTTTAGCTAAATCAGGGCTCTAATGCTACAGACGGATACAACGCCAGCCATGAACGCGTGACCATGAACCCCTGATTACTGAGACTACAATGTGTGTGTGTGTTCAGAAAAATATGAGTAATGTTCTTTATACGAGCTGTTCTTTTATGGAACTAGATCTAGAATTCAGTTTTTTTTTATAAATAAAAATTACTTAGTTTGGGGGCCCCCCTCCATTTTAAATAGAATGGCGATAAGAAACAAAAGCTATAGCTGAAAAATTACAAAGGGTATTACACTTTAGTTAAAAAAATGTTCAATTGGAAAATATTCAGTTTTTAAAATGCTAAAAAATATGCACGAATGAGATTCTTTATTGTTTAAAATATTATAAACACACACACAAAAAAAAAAAAAAAAAAAAAAAAAAAAAAAAAAAACATTTAAAAAAATTGGAAAATTCTACTATTATTAATACTAAATTATCAGAGTTCCATGAATCATTTTATATTTGCATAATAGTTTAGAAAACACGTATTTATTTACTATCTTATGTGTTTCTTTAAATGTTTTTCCACTGATAAATACTATTAGGTATTTAAGCATTATATACGATGCTTTGAAGCGCCATTTTTGAAATATGAATTAAATTTTGATTTAAACATTAATTCATATAAACTAAATGATTTTTAAAAATGGCACGGTATTTCTGTTTTGTTAACATTTCACGCAATTAAATTTTTTTTACTTATCAATATTTAGAGCCTTCCAAGACAATATTAATACTAATATTAATAAGTTTCCGGATTCTAACTCTCACATCTAGTGTGATTCTGACAGTTTTTTTAAAGATTAATTATTTTAGAAATGTTAAAGATCTAAGCTTTTAAAGAAATATAAGAATCATAATCTAACAAAAAATCGTAGCAATTTAAAAATTTCTTACATAATCTATGAAAAAATGATGTCATGGATCGATAGGAACGTCTCAACTTGAACATAAATATTTGGTACACAAACTTAGATGCTAGACTGGAACAGCCGATATCTATAAATGTATGTAGAGTAAATAAAAGTATTATATTGATTAATTTGGAAGTAACTGTCGATGACAGCACTAAATATACTTAGAGTTTAATTTTATTAGAACTACAAGAAACGACATTTAACAATTCTAAACTAGAAACCTCGTCTGAATATTTTAATCAACGTATCATCATCTGAAACATTTTAATTTTTTTTTGTTGCTGCTCTTATTATATTTTAATCAGCTTCAAATAAAGCACTATAGAATTTTTTAAAAGATATACAAATCAGTCATATATATATATATATATATATATATATATATATATGTGTGTGTGTGTGTGTGTGTGTGTGTGTGTGTATCACCAGTTTAAACTGTGTAATTATTTTTTTTTTATCACACCAATAGTTTTTACTGTATAATTTTACGATGCATTTATCTTATTTTTACATGCAATATAGTTTTGAAAGTGATTTAGTTTGGTTTTGAATCAAAATGATTTTAATACAAGGGATTTTGGCGGTTTAAGCTCTTTTTTGTTCTAAATGGAATCTCTTTCGTGCGCAATGAAGCCAAAGAATCCTCTTGAGATAGACTTTTTCATTCATGCCCTCAACTGTTTTACGCATGTGCTATTACGAAAGACACCATTTGTCTATAATAAAACAATTAACGGAAAATAATAAAATGATTCAGAATATGAGTATAAAAATATATGTTTTTTTCTTCTGATAAATAATAATATCTAAATAGTCGGTATCCTAAGTCACATAACAATCATCTGATAAAATTACCAAGTCCTTCATAAAAACGTTATGAGATTAGATTTTGTTTGTTACAGATATTTATTTTCAAATTGTTTTTCTAAAGCATTCAACAGTGATGTATCAGATTCGATTATACATAAAACTGATGATATTATGACTTCGTTGTTGACATCTATAATTAAAAGAAATGATGGCTTAAGTAGTTGTCTTAGAAAATAAAACCGATTTTTTTCTTATCCCCTGTAACCTTTACAAGGAATTCTAGTTAAGAAAACTTGCTCCAAAATTGTTCGTTGATTGTTGGATTTTGTAATTTTGTGAATCTGTTCAAATGTCGATATTGAAATCTGAGCTCGTTCTTCCCTTTCCTAGCATTAAGCCATGACTCTCGGTGGTAGATTTAATATTATAATTATAAATGGGGAAAAGAGAGAGAGAGAGAGAGAGAGAGAGAGTCTTCCTCTGCAACTATCTCTTCATTTCAGTTCAACAAGGCATTCATAGGGCTGAACGAATGATAAGCGTTTTTTAAAAATTTTACAAAAGCGTTGTTTTTTCAAATACCATTAAATGGGCCTTTTATTTATTCTTATTGTGGAATATTTGTAAATGAGTTATTTTCTCTCCATATATGTTTCGTAGCCGATGGTTTAATTCTCTTCCCGCCTACAATTCTAGTTTTAACTTCTTCAAATTACGAGGCTTGACTAAAAAGTAATACCTCCACGACTATAATTTTCTTATTTGTTACCCAATTTTCAAACTGAAAGTTTTTTGTATCACCTATATAATACATTCGCTTCCCCCCCCCCAAGTGGTGTCGTTGACGTGTTGAGAACTGAAGAAGATGGCGTCCCACATGGAATGAGATTGAAATAGCTAGGCGTCATTACACCTTGCGACTTCCACTCTTCTTTCCTCTTGTAAAGATTCTGAGGGTAAGGTGAAAGCTGCAATAAAAGTTTGGTGTCGATAACCACAGCCGGAACTCTTCTCCTACGGGCTTGTTAAATTACGCAACTAGTGCGAGGGAAAAGATGAGGAATATGTTAAAAAATGAATAATACATTACAAAAAAATACACGTAGTTTTCAGGACAAATATTGTGAAAGTAGACAAGTATTGTGAAAATAGGGTTACAATAACGTTATCGCCGTGGAGGCATAATTTTTCAATCGAGTTTCATATAACCCAAATCATAAAGGGATAGGAAACACTTAACACAAGAATGATGCAGATTTCGAGGCAAAAGAAATATTCTTTTGATAAAAAAATAAATTCAAACGTCAGATTCTCAGTCTATGATTATAAAATAAAATAGTGTTTAATTAATTTCTTTATCACAGTTCCCTTTATGGCAATGCCTAATAAATTGTTGCTTCCTGAGATAGAGTGACGTACTCTGAGTCTGTCCTTTGGATGCTGAAGTGTTGAATCCGCTGTTTTGCAGAATCTCCGTGAGCTCGTACCGGAAAGAGGAGATGTCCTGCTTAATCTCGTTCACGTCGTCCTCTGTCACTCCCTGGTTATCCGCCTTGCGCTGTTCCTCGGTCACATAGCGACGCACCAAGTTGCGCATGATGTTCTGCAAGAGAGAGACTTACCTTTATTTACTAGAATACTTGATATTTATATACTTTTGTTTTATTCTATTTCTGCCAAGCAAGAACAGACATTGTCTACTGCGCTCTTGAAATTAAAGCAATGCCATTTTTTTTTATACTACATTGAAAGCAACAGCTTAATAACCATCAACTGACGCTTCTGTTCTACTATTTCAAAATACCAAAGATATTAAAAGACTGGTACAGAAAGTACCTGCGTTAGGAATGAAGTACTGAGAATGGGAAATATAGGAATATATGTGTGTAGGAGAGATAACTCTCACTGCAGTATTGTACATTCATTGTTTTTCCCCTAAGAAGTCGATGCGGATGATGCCCCTGCGCAATCCCTAACATTTTTCTGGTCATCTTTGCCTTCTTTAGCTCAGATTCACCGGAAGCATCTCATTCTTTTGATGGTTGTTTGGTTTCTGGTGAATAATGATCAATTTAGGTGTCATAGACGGTGACAACTCAATACGGCACCAATCAATTTTTTATTTGGTTGCATATGGCTGTCAAATTAAAATTTATGTATGAATAAGAGTCACATTTGCTGTTACGCTGTTTAATAAATGGTAGCACAATGGTTACATTCACTGGCCTTAAAGATGCCATCTGTTGTCAAATATGTCGTCACTTGACCAAGGTTCAAAATTACGAGGTCCGTCGCCCATAGCCCTCGTGTTGCTTCCAGGGTGACGTCAATAAAACCAACCAACCATTGTCAAACACGAGTACTTTTTGAACCATTCTGGTTTTTTAAAATCATGTAACAGAAAAGTTCATGCAAAAATTGATATACGACATGGTTTATAAATTACATTTAGTTAAACGAAAAAATGCAAAAAATAATTAGAGTTAAGAGAAAGAAGACCATATACAATAAATGTTTACGTTTTTTTAAAACAAATCTTAAATCTAGATAACTTTATTTGCATTCCTTCTTACCTAAATCAGTAAAATATTTTTAGGATTGTAAATAATTTTTGTAAAGTAAAACGAAGTTATTATCTAATTAATTTTTCGTGGTGTAAGAGCTAATATAAATTCAATTATTTTAAAGTTACTTTGTAAAAGAAGAAATGCAAAACTGTGATTGATTGCTTATAAATGTGACGATTAGAAAAAATACGTGGGCTATTGGGGACGGATCTCTTAATTTTGAGCCACGGTCAAGTGACGACGACGATACCTAAGTGGCATCGTACTCTTAAAACTTCTTGTTTTCCAAGTTTAATACAAGTCCTTTAAAGCCCAGCAGATATAACGTACATGAGGCTTTTTACTCGAATGTTTCTTTAATTGAAACGGAGCTCGAACATGAGGGTTGACTTAGATATTGTCCGCTTTCACCATACGATAAACTCAGCCCCTACAAAATACTTTAGACGAGTGTGAATAAATAAAGCAAAACTATTAAAAACTCTACAACTGTTAGCTAAAGAGAAAATGAACTCATTGGAAAAAGATATGCTTTTGGAACTGCAAAAGCAAAGCAAATGACTTTTTCTTACTATTAAATATATATAATAAATACGAAGCATCGGGAGAAATATCAATAGTTATTTTTCTAGTTTGGTTATATATTAAATGAAAGTTATTTGTTAATGACAATTTTGATTATTCTAATGCTGTTTACGAGGTCAGTATTCTGAATTAATTTTCCCTTTTTAATTTTTGTAATGTTAAGAGGAAAAGATATTAAAGATTATTTTTCCCTTTATTGTGTGTATTTTAATAAATTCTGAAACTCGTGTTTACTTGATCACGTAATGAAGTAAGAATTATTACACTTAAGTGTATCTAACATATTAACAATAATGCCCAATATGATGGATGTATAAATTCTATCTTCAATAAGTCACTAAAGTATTAGGATTCTTACACAATGAACAGAAAAAAATGCTAGCCACAACTTTTTACCATATTGGAGTATTTTATGAAGTTTCATTTTATAAAAACGATTCATATTATAAGAGAGAGTAACAATTGTAAAAATCTGCACAAAGAATGACATATTACGGTAATGAGCCGAAGAACTACCTCTCCTCCCTCGGTGACCTAAATGGGATTATATCCCGTATAACAGGATCTATAGCGAATCCCGAACTTCCACGAACAAGAGCTCGGTTTGACTTCCATGAATAAAACATTTTTCCTCCTCGACAACCAAGAAACTGTTGGCTCTAGAAAAAAGGCAAAAAAAAAAAAAATGGCAAAAAAGGGGATTTACATCACAATACATCCAAAAGTAGCGCGGTTTAAGAAAGATCTTTTCTCTTTTTTAACTGCCCCTGGGACCTCTTATTTTGGCAGCGGTGTTTTTTAAGGAACATTTGATTCTAAGCGGTTCCATTTTGTATTTTGGTTGCTTCTCTAGTGTGAGGGATGCTCCCCTCTTTTTAAAAGACAAAAAGTAAGAAATTGTTTGTGAGTTTTGTTTTGGTGCTTGAAGTATGATCCTGCTCAAGGTTTTCAGAATATTAAAATCTGGATTCAGAGTTAAGGATATAGAACGTATACATGAAAAATTTAACGAAATTACATTGAATCGACTTCAGTATTATTTTTAACATTTAGCTGCAGGAAGTGGTTTCAAATATATTTTTTATATTTTTCGATTGATGTTTTCACTCCTTAAAATCGAACAGTGATTGTCTGTACCATTTCATTCCTGAAACAACCTTTCAAGATCATATAAAAATAATTCTTTGTTTTTCACTAGCTTTCCTTTTTAGTTATTATAAGGATTGTTTTTTAGTTAGGAATCTGGTAAACTGCTCACACGGTGCAAATTATTCTAGACTAAGTGTATTTTAATTAGATGATTCCCTGTTTCTCTGAAATTATTGTTAATAGTAAATGGTCTCACCCTTTTCAGAACTGTACCCTCTTCCCTTTGAACATGATTGGAAAGAGGATTTAAGGTTCAAAAACTAAATCTGGCTAAGCGCCTCAAACAATGTGTATTTGTGACCTAGACATGAAAAAAGATTAAAACTGGTTGACAAGAAGGAGGGTAGAAAATAGAAAAAGGTCGCTGGGGTGTCCCGGGTGTGTATCACCCGGAACACCCCAGTCAACCAAATAAAGTAAGCCCCAATGGGAAAAGAAAAGATCACTATGATACTTCAGGGTCATAATGCCCGTACTTACCTATAGAAGATATACTTCTGTATTGATTTCTTTATGAATAAAATCAATATATTATTTAATATAAAGAACTATTCAATTAATTAAATTAATATTAGAATGAGTGAGTTTTTAATGCGAAATTATTAATTATGCAGTGGAAATGAAAACTTTATCATCACCTCTTAAAAATTAATTTCTCTAAAAAAAAATTAGTTTATAGGCTGTACATGAACCCCATTAGGCAGTTTGAATTCGAAATACAATACTGTTGTTTGGATAAAGGGATGAAAAATACCAAGAAAGCAATGTTTCTGGTTTTTATGAAGTCTTATTGTCATTGGCCAAGTTCATTATTGATATTTTTTTAGCTTTAACGCTTGAAGTACAACGTGTTTCCAATGTTAATACATTTTAGATTAAATGAACGGCGTTTCATATTTTGAAGTTACTTTTTCTTGTATGCATTTAAACCCATTTATGTATGTTCGGAATCACTTTTGATTATTTATGAATATTTCATCGAAATAAAGTGATCTCGTTTTAATATTTTTTTTGTTCAACAATTTTCAGGGATGACTAATCGCTTATTAATGTCACAATTAAAAGAACACAATGCTTATACCGATGACAGGGCGGACAGTTTTGAACCATGGTCAGTGACGAAGATGACGCCGAGTGATCCAGGAGACCGTTTGCAGTAATTGTGTGACAATTTTGATTAGGGCAAGTTAAAAGGTAGACATTTACATCCTTTTATTGATATTAAAGGAAATAACAGCTTTGTTTCCACTTCTTTTACGAATAGATTTCTAAAACGCAATCTTTATTTTGTCCTGTTTTGATCTTCAAATGGACTGCAAAGCCTATTTCATTATTGACCGTGATGTACGTATACCCACGACTAATTCTTTGGATAAGGAAGCGGTGGTCGAGAGCTTGAGGTCTGCGTCGAATCGAGAGTTCGGGTCTTGATGCCAAGGAAGACTTCTAATGTAGTGGGGGTAATGCATGTTAAATCTGTCTCCATATGGAAAGTTGATATGGAAATTTGGAGATACTATCTCAGGTGTGGTCGCGTAACCGAGTCTCATAATTACGATGTCAGAAGCTTTCGTTTGAGTACGACGTTAATAAACAATTAATTATTGGTCAAGCAGACTATCCTAGTCATTTCACTCATAATTAAAGCTAGTGCATTAACATCACTTTTTGTTAATCTTTCAAAATTAACAGATGAGATAATTGCCCCTATGTTGCTCCATATTCCTCATCATCATGAATTAAAATTAACTGTTGAGATTCAGTTTGATCTTCAATGCATAAGTTTTGTACTTTCAAATAAAACCAAGAGTGTTTCCAATATTTAAAATAAAATCAGTAAAGTAGATAAATAAAATGTTATTCGAAATTCAGAAAAATTTATAACATATAATTAAACTAATTCATTAGCAAATAAGGTTATAATATGTTCCAATTCGAATTACTCGCAGAAAAACCTGCCGATTTGTAATTTTGCCCCCAGGTTACAAGAGATATCTCGGTAGTAATCGGTTAACCCGGTCACATTTTCTCGACGCTATTTCCTTGGCACCGAAAGAACTTCTATCAGTGATATTTGTATTTATTTCAAATAATCTTGAATTTTTTAATAGAATAATTTTTTGTGGATGTTAAAATTTTGCTATTGAAACACAATTTACCCAAATACTTTTAAGAGATGGATGCAAAATGCATATAAAGTTAAGTATATTTTAGAATATGGAATATTATACACATTTTATAGATTAATTTTTATCATAAAATATTTAACAAATACCATAATAATCATGGTCGAGAGTCACCCTGATTTCCCTTAAGATTCGTCGTGTAGTAGGGTTAACATACGTTAAATTTGTCGAGAACCTAAGTCCTTACATTAGCATCGTGTGGAAATTCGGATGGAAGGGGGATGTTAGCTCAGATGTCGTTCTCGTCACTTGAATAAGATTCAAAATCACAAAACCTTTTATCGATAGCTTTTATGTTGTTTCTAAGAGTGAAGTTAATTATTAATTAATTAAAACTATTCAATCACTAAACGACGATTTCCCTTCCATACCAATCACCGACAACATATACTTATTAATAATTAATCAGAATTAGAACATAAAATTTTAAAACGTCACACTTTGAAGCAATACATGGGCAACATACCACGGAATTTTGAACCTTATTCAAGGACTGTACTGCACCTCATTCTCCAAGCTTCTATAGCATCCCACCGTGAGAAAATGAAGTCTCGACCTATTTAACGTGCATCAATCCCTCTACACAAAGGGTCTTTAGTGGCGTTAGGATTCGAACTCGACTGAAACACCGTAGGCCATGAACTTTGGAATATGTTCACCCGACTACTATTTGCGCAGAATTGACTTTCGGAAAATATTTATAAAACAGTTTAAATAAAAGGGTTATACATGAAATTTACTTGATATAAATCTTTTTATAGGGATATTAAACGGTAGTCGACAAATAGATAGAAAATAATGAATAAACTTTTAGAATTTTACATATAGTAGCATTAAAAACAAATAACGTTATTTTAATATAATTAATTTTTTAAAAAACATTCGAAAGCATTGAGTCGTTCAAGAGAAGTTCGGAAATTCGAGAGATGGATCTGGTAGCATCAAAAGTGCTTCGTTTTTAGTAAGCAGCATAACTGTCTAAGGTTTCGAGTTCGTGATCATGACGTCTTTCACGTCATGACATCATGACATCTTTCACGTTTTTTCGTTGTCATGACTTTTCGGACTGATGAGATCATCCTCGCCTTCTGTGGAGGAGATTCACTTGAAACAATCCAGTGTTTTGATTGGTTCCGGCGTTTACGATAAATCCATTTTTTCTCCATGGGGACAACTCGAGTGACAGCTATCCAATTTTTATTTGGCTGCAAATGACAATCAAATCAAAAATGACATATGAATCAGTGTCAGATTTGTTTTGGCTTCATTTAACAGTGGACAGCACCCAATATTCACAATAATTTTCCTTAATAATGCCACATGTCTTCAAATGCAAGTAGTTTTTGAATGAGCTCGTGTATTGTTTTGAACATTTTCGCTTAAAGAAGATAATGATTTAGATTTTTGGTTATTTTCTATTATTGTAATAAAAATTTCATAACCAAGCCTCTCGTCTGTTTTTATTTCTCTGTATATTTCCTTTCTCCATTGAATAGATTTTTCTTAATTCTTTCTTTCTTGTGCAAAATCACTGGAAAATTATATTTTAAATTTTCTTTCGCAAAAAATATTTTTATGCTCATGAGTATAATAGACTAAATTGCATATTTCTCCCTTCTGCCTTACGTGTCTTTTTTTTATACTTTCACTCTTTTGCATAAAAATATGCGTACTTGGGAAACGATGATTCATCTGGTAAATCTTTAGGAGCTTAAGGTGAAATATTAAGCTAATCTCCATCTCATGTTTATCAGTTATTTTTTGTTTCATTAGTTTTAGAAGCCTTAAATTGGAATTGAAGCATTAAAAATATTTTTCGTTCGCATTGTTACAGTTTAGTTTGTTTTAAAGGGGAAAAAAACGCGTTGTGTTCACTTTCGTATTTTTATCATATTTCGCTAGGAACCATTTTATATAAATTTTCCTTAGTCAAAAACTAGATTTTCTTTTAGTTTAGAGGGATTTTAAATGAAATCAAACAACGATAAGATTTTAGAAAGTCAAAAAACGTGTTTCATGTATTTAATGAATACGAAACACTATATTATTCAAATGTGTCACTTAAAAATATTCAAATGTGTCACATAAAAATATTCAAATGTGTCAAAAATGTAGAATATTGTCAATTAACAAAATAGATCTCGTTATTATGAAAGTTTGTGAATCATTTCAAATAATATACTCAATATAAAAAAAATCTTAAATTTCAAATACGTTTTAAGACAATAGATATTAGTTTTTGTTTTTATTTGTAAACACACATACTTAAACCACACGGATCAACCTACCTGATACTGAAAATCTCTTTCGCTCGCTTGCTTCGCACGTTTCTGCAAAGAAAAGGAAAAATACAGAAAATTAGAATATTTTGCCATCACACAAAATTGTCTTTGATTTAAAAAAAAAAGAAACAAATCAAGGTGACAGTATGTAAGATTATATTTGACTTTTATCATTCTCACTCCGTCAGAATTATACGGAATTCCTTATTTTTGTTTACTTTTCAAATTCCTCGCTTTTCTTCCAACTTATTCTAGCATTCCGATCATAAATTCTGCTTTACTTAACGTCGCTATTTTGACATTGGTTCACTTACGCATGCGAGTGCCGTATCTGACAGCTGTTTACAATGGTCGAGATGCTGCGAATCCAAAAAATTTGAGGTTTCCATTTCAAACATTTTTGTATTAAAATAGCACAAAAAATGTGAAATATTTCCCTTGAGAATGTTGTTTTTATCAATAAAATGTGTTAATTACTTGTGGTTGTTAATCCCTCTGTAATGACCAAAATATTGCTAAACATACCTAACAATAAGGCCAAAATAAATTAAAATAAATTTGCAAAAATCAAGCTTATTTACACCTTCACTTCATTTTAAAATACAATGTCCAATTCTTTGAAAATTGTAAAAAGGTTCATTCAAATAATATAGGAAACAAGCGAAATATTTTTTTTTAGTATTTCGTTCCCACTTAAGAAGGAAATGCAGGTTCATGTAAAACTCGTTATTGAGATTATGATGGAAGCATGATGGAAACTAAGAGATTAAATATTTACATAAAAATTCCTAAGCAGTCCTAATCACTGAATATTTGGCATTTGATAGGTTTCTATAGATGAACTTCGCTAAGCAGAGATTACCTCTTCAATGAATGAATCAATTTAAACTTAGCAAGTAAAGAGGAATATACTGTATTGTTACTGTTGGATTTGACATTTTGCGCACTTGAAGATTTGTTGTGAGTAGAGTGTTAAGTTGCACATTCTCTTGTAAGGAAGAAAAAATAAACTAATATCTTCGACGAAGAAAAAGGAATTTAATATTAGGCCAAGTTGAAACATTATTTACTTTTTAAATTGGAATAATATTTTACCATTTAGATATTTGTATAATTATGTAAAGAAAAACAAATTTATGCGTATAAACTGTTACGTATGAACAATTGCTGCGTTTACATTTATAAGTCGATTACTTACATTTAAATCTACTTACATTATGTCTAGTCTTGCTCATCTGTCGTAACACTCACTCAATTTTTAACTTTAAAAATTTGCATAGAACTTGTAAGCATATGCTACTTTATTCCCTGAACAGAATTATAATTTCTAAATTTAAATTTCGCAAAACCTAAAAAATATGAATTATTCAAAATACAGTGCAAAAATATCTAAAACTTGTGAGCGTTTATAAGAAAACAATTATGTTTATTCTTTGGGAAAGAGCCTCAATTTATAACGTGTAAAATTTCATCACTATGAATAAAATACATTTAGAAAAAGTATATATCAGAATTCTAAGAAAACACATTTAAAGGAAAACGCAAACTAAATTACTTTACTCTACGTCATGGTACGTTTGTTTACAATTTCAAAATTAAATTTTCTACCATCCTTTTCATTAAATTCTCAATAAGTAAAACAACTCTATTGAATCAAGGACAGATCTTCTAAATTCTTAAAAGCAAAATCAATAAAAGCAAAATTTGAAGCATTTTAATACTTCAGTTACCCTTAACAGCGCAGCGTGACAACCAACCAGTACGTTATTCTATGATTATAAAAATTGAAGTAGTAGAAAAATTGAATGCCACGTGACATGAGCGGAGTCAAAGCTCTACAGATGGTTGGTCATTTTATTCCATGCTTTTTATTCCTTTACTCTCAAAATTTAATGATGCTTAAAAATAATCGAAATGATATCTGTCTTTGAAACCCTCATAAGGATAAATTTTAATTTAAGCAAATTAAATTAATTTAATTCAATTCTTAAAACCTCTAATTGCCCTCGGTCGTACGACTTGCGCTAGCATTGTTAGATTTTCTATTTTGCAGCTGCATCGTTCATATTGATTTCCTTACTATTTACGCACACACACACACACACACACACACACATTTCCACTTTTACATTCTCCTTAATCTCTTCTTTTTTGAGAAGCTTTCCTTATTCCTTCTTATCGCTGGAGCTCGTCACCCAAATGATTTAAGGGCTAATCAGAATACAATCTCTAGACACTTCATTCCATCGAGCATTTTCGCTACCTCACTGGCTCCCGATTACACACTATAAACCTCAGACTCTCAATTCTTCGAATTTAATGTTATAAAACTGAATTACTTCTTTCATGTAACTACAATAGAACTATGCCAAATTTAAATTCTATTGCTGGTTGCGAAGAAGTCAGTGCTGAATGTAAGAACTTCAAAATGGATACATTTTCACCTTTCATTCTGTACTTAACATGGCATATGGGTTTCTCGCATATGAGTTTTGATTTCCAAAAAAGTTTTGTTTTTCGAGAAGAGATAAAATTTTCAATTTCAATCTGCTTTTTCTTTTAAAAAAAAATAATGTATTTTGGTCATCTCCAGCCAGCTACTAACCATATTTACCTTCTAAAGCGCAAGAGATTCAAGGTATTGTTTCCTTCTTTACATGCTCGAGTTCATGCGCATAGTTGAGACAAGCACGTGACTAGCTTAAACATACATACTTTACCTTAAATAAAGCCTTAAAAGAATTCCTTTTTAGTCTTTACAATTACACGAGCAACAGTATGGAAGAGATTAAGAAAATTAATCTTATCATTCACCCTGATAGTCCTGAGATGCTCCTTTCGCGCCGCCCTAGAGTTAGAGTGGAATTTGCGAAAGACCCATCGCAGGAAATAGTACACACTCTTGGGGGTGGGCACTATGTTGAGAGGAGGGGGCACAGTAGCCCCGTCCTCGAAGCAACTCATCCACAACTTGCAGCGAGCGAACTTCCACTCCACATCAGCTTGTTCCTGTAAGAATGTATAAAAAACACGCATAATTACGGAGAACGTCGCAAGGAAGGTAATTCGATCTGAAAAACACTTTGGAAACACATTTATTTGTTATTTATACAATTTGAAAACGCTCTAAACAAAAATACAGAAAGATTAAATAACCGTTTCATTAAAAAATCTCTAATAATTGTGGAACATTTATATAACTAAAAACAGTCTATTTAGGAGTAATGAAGTATGTAAAATAAAATACCGTGGGTCCATATATATATATAACATACATACGTTAGAATATGTTGGGAGCGGTGGACACAAGAAAAAAAAACATGTGCAGAGAACCGAGTTGTAAGCGACCAGGAAGACAACGAGGCAAGAGGATCGAATAATCGTGCTGTAAGCCCTCGTGGATCCCACAGTGACTCTTTCCACTCTACAATTAGACGTAGGATGGCCAGTTTCTCCAAAAATTATTTCCAGATCTCTTACGAAAGCGAATCTGAAATCTAAATGCCCTTTTTGTGAAGTGCCTTTAACAGCGAAACTTCTGTGACTCCGTCTTCAGTGGTGCCAAGGCAAAGCGATGTAGAATACCACAAACTAGCAAAACGTAGTGTGTATTTAGTGATGAATTTCGGTTCATTTTGGGAACATATGATAACAGTGTACGAGTGTTGAGGCCCTCAAGTGAACGGTAGAATTCCACTCTCGCTGTCGCTCAATACACTGCCCGCACTGTAGGCGTATTGGTAGGGGTCATAGCCTATGAAAGTCAGTCCTCTGAAATTGTGGTACGTGGAATCTTAATGGGCCCGCGTTATGTTGATGACATTCTTCAACCCCTAGTGAAATTTTTCCTAAATGGTTCTTCCGAGGTCATTTTTCTGCAAGATAAGGCTCATCCGCATGCTGTTAAAGGCTTCTGAAGTCATATTTAGACTCTTCCATGGCGGCAGCTCCCCAGTCTTGTCCCCTTTAGAATATTTGTTTAATTGTCTTTATTTTTTGGAATCAAGAAAATCTCATCTGTATAATTACGTGTATTAAATTTAATTTCAATTTGAAGCTCCCTTCTTGGTGCACAATTTTCAATATTTTGAGAGTGTATATATATATATATATATATATAGTAAATAGCCAATACTCCAATAAGAAAGATGCTATAGGTAGCTTTTTTGAAATATTTTTTCAAGATATAAATAATTTGATTTTAGATTCTTAATGTATTTTCTTATTCTTAATGGATATATATATATTCTCGATTACTATTATGAGCATATAAATGATTGGTATCATTTAAATATTGATACAGTCATTATAATAACATTGAATTTAAGCGCCCCATGCTTATAAAAATCGCCGTTCAAATGTTAGAAATATAGATAAAAAAAAAAACATGTACAAACTGAAAATGATTACATTTCCATATCCGTATATCTACTCTAACGTATCATGTATTTATATTCATATCATATACTTTTATGGAAAGGAAAGGTCCAAGGGCGAGTCTCCAGCGGAAAATGCAACACCCATATTTTATATAAATACAAGAGAAATCCACAAATTCGATTTCCCATAATTCGACGTTCTACAACCTTGTCGAATTTTTTGAACTACGTAACGTCGCCTACAGACAGTTTGACGTGCATTTTTTTTTTAAAATTAAAATTCTTTGAATTCCAGTGTTTTCTGTTTCCTACGGAAAGCGCAAGCAGAATCAAGTAGTTTCGTTCCTAACATATTTGATTTCTATATTTTGGCAGTAGAAACATTTTACCTGAATACTGTGTGTTTCAAAAATTTCGCTTCGAAAGTATAAAGCGATTTAAAAGGATCTGTGAGTCAGAGACACGTGCAGTCTACACATCTATATTCACTATAGTGGGATAGTTTGTATCGTATGGAAAACTCTAAATTTTGAGAATAGATGGCTATGCTACTACATCTGCGGAGGGAGCAATAGAAGAAAGATAAATACTGTTGAAAGGAGATATAGTATTTGACATGATGAATAGTTGAAAATGTTCACCATGTGTTCCATCATTTACCATTTCTGCACAGCTGTTATCGTAGATTTCGAATTTGCCTAGTAGAGCTTAATCAGTAAGGCTCTATCTTGGGATAATACAATGACAACGGGGACTATCAAGTATGAGTCGTCCTTGTGGAACTCTACAGTTATTGCATGACCAGATGCTAAATTTGCAAATGACAATAACAGTGTTTTTGAATAATAATTTTTTACTACGTGAGCATTTGTATATATCACTTCCATGGCATTATCTATTGTATTCCTGTACTGTTGTTGTTTTAATTTTTTCCCCTTGTCAATTAAATTCTTTATTACGATATACGAGTATATAAAACTGTGTAAATTTCATGTCGCTCCTATCCTCTTTTTAATCGCACTTCATTTTTGAGTTTCCGAAATTTTGAAACACTCATTATATCTTTGGATCTCTTTATTATAATTTTTTTTAAAATCAGATTAAGTATTTGATTTTCTTTATAAGTTCTTAAAAAATTTAAGCCTGATTTTGCATGGTATTAAAGAATTGCACCCAAAATCACAATAATTTTTCAGATGAAAAATCACTTTTAACATTGATCAGATATTTAGGCTTAACATCTTATTAAAGAGAGTAGAGTAATTTAATATACTACTCATTTCCGTTCGATTCTGCAATTTTTTTTAATATATAAAATGCATTCCACAAATATTTTCTCTTATACTATTTTTATAATTGGGATTTACCCATCACGTGTAAAAAGGAGAAATAACATACTTGAGGAATGTTTCTAAATTTTCAGAAGGTTAACGCCCCGCCTTTCTTTGATGATGTCATCGATAGGTGGCGCACCTGTCTTTTAAAAAGTGCATGTTTTTGTAAATAAAATTCAGTGTGTGTGTTTTACAGTACACTTGCCTGTGTTGTGAGTTTCTGTGCGTGCGTAATTATTTAATCCGAACGATCGGAGAGAAAGGTCGGTGACCTGTGGATTTAAGTGTGTTGAATTCGACTATGAAAGATTTGAGGTATGTGAATTGCGTTTGAGTGTGTGGGCGGATTCATGTTTGTTAATTATTTGTATTGTGTTGTCGCAGGTTTTACTTGTCATTAATTGGTTTATGTGTAGAGTTTTAGTGTGAATTTGTTGTTATTAATATTGCAGTGTATTGTGTTGTCTGCCTTTGAATTATTCCTTGTTTAATGGTTGCGTTTGTCAGTGATTTTGGTTTACTTGGGTTCGAAATTTGAATGTGAAGTTGGGTTTTCTGTTTAGCTGTTTGTGTAGTTTAATTTTTGTGAATAGTAATGGCTTTAAAATTAAACTATAAGAAGACTGAGCTCATAAGGTTGGCGGAGGAAATGGGTCTGGAGATTCCTGCTGAGGCTAAGGTGATTCAACTGAAAAACCTAATTGAATCAAGTGATTTGTATAGGGACGATATTGACTTTGTACGTGAACTCATGTCAAATATTCAAGAGGAAAAGAGGGATTAAATAGAATTGCAGAAATCAAAATTATCCCAATTTGAAAAAGAGCTAGAGCTTATAAATGCAAAGAAGGGTTTAGTCGATATATCCCAAGTTTCTGAAACAAAAGAATCGAGTTCCCTAACCGATAACTTAGAATATCTAATTCGAAGTGTGAAAGTTTTGAAAATTCCTGTCCCTGTTAAATCGGAATCGTATAACTTGTTTTTTCATTCTTTGGAAAGAGCATTCGAAAATAAATCTGTACCTAATGAATTAAAAGCAGAGATTCTGTTAAATATTCTAGGAGAAAAAGTAAATAACTTGCTTACTTATGTTGATCAGGAGGACTTGAGCGATTATAAAAAAATAAAAGAATTAGTGTTAAGGGAATTTCAGCCCACACCACAAGAGTGTCTTAATAATTTTAAAAGAGCTCAAAAACAACCATCGGAAAATTATGTTCAATTTGCTTCTCGTTTGTGTGCTTCCTTCGACTATTACTGTCAATTGCGCAAAGTAACAGATTTTAAATCTCTGTGTGATCTTATAGTTTCGGATAGACTTTTTGAAACTCTAGATCATGAATTAAAGAAGCATATTGGAATTAAAGAGGGTGAAGGCTTTTTCAAACCTAAGAAGCTTGGACGAGAGTGTGACATTTATTTATCATCTAGAGGTGGGAATTCGAATGAATTAGTAAATAGAAATGCCGTGGGTGAATCAAAACGAGTGGTAGGAAATAAATGGCAAAGAACTCCAAATTGGAAAACAAATACAAATGTATCCAAGGTCTTCTTGTCGGAAACTAAAAATACAACTTGTGTTCTTTGTAAGCGATTATCACACTCCCTTTCTAAATGTCCACAATTTAGGCGACTTTCAGTCTGGGAAAGAGCGGAGGTGATTTAGCGAAATAATCTTTGTTTTCGTTGTTTTATGCCTCATAAATTGAGTGAATGTCGGTCAGTTAAAAATTGTTTTTGCTCGAAGCCTCATCATAGTTTGATTCACTTCCCGCGTGAAAACTCTAGCATTCCCCCGTCTCAGTTGAAATTCGATGCACCTGTTTTTATTCCAAAACAGAGCGAGGAAACTACGGAAGCGGTTTCGCAATCCCAATTGGTAGCGACTAGCCTTGTGAAGGGAAAGGCAAAAAATGTTCTTTTAAGCACTATTCGTGCATTTGTTGAAAACAAATTCTCGCAATGGGTTGAGGTGAGATGTCTTCTTGATAGTGGTTCTCAATCTTGTTTGTGTACTAGATCGTGCGCAGAGAGGTTGCATCTTAATTTGGAGAAAATAAATACCGTGGTTTCATGCATTAATGATGCTAGTGTGGTGGTGAAGAATTGTGTAAGGACTTCGGTGGCAAACAGAGATAAAAGCTTTGAGAAGGAGTTATTGATGCTGGTAGTCAATAAAATTGCCGATCTTATTCCAAATAAAGTGGTTACTGTGGATGTTAATATTTCGGAGCATGTGTCTTTAGCTGATCCTGGGTTTAGTGTTCCTGACAAAATCGATATGTTGATTGGAGCGGAGGTCTTTTATGAGCTGTTGAAACCGGGAAAGATATATGTTGAAAACTCGCAATTGCTGTTGCAAAATACTGTTTTTGGTTACGTTGTTAGTGGGATTGTAGATCAGGTGGTGGAGGATCGTGTTCATTGTGGGTTGGTTCTCGACGATGACTTGAACAAAACCTTGAAACAATTTTGGGAAATCGAAAGCGTTGAAGTAGAGTGTAAGGAAAACACGGAGGCTTCCTTATGTGAGGAACATTTTGCGAATACCCATAAGAGAAATAGAGATGGTAGATATGTAGTATCAATGGCGTTGAGTAAGGATCCGTCGTGTTTAGGAAATTCCAAAGATAAAGCTGTGAGACAACTTAATTCGTTGTGGAAACGTTTGTCTAGGGATTCGGAATATTTGTCTTTGTATACGGATTTTTTGAGTGAGTATAAGGAGTTGGGTCATATGGAAAGGATTGTTGAATTAAATGAACCGCCCATACAATACTATATACCCCACCATGGTATTTTTCGTCCTGATAAACTGACTACAAAACTGAGAGTTGTATTCAATGCTTCATCCCATTAGTCTAAATGATATATTAATGAAAGGAGACGTGGTGGAAGATGTCTTTGAGACTATTACTCGATTTCGGAGACACAGGTTTGCCTTCACTACAGATATACAAAAGATGTATAGGCAGATTCTTGTAGAAGCGAGTCAGAGAGAACTTCAGCGTATCCTGTGGAAGGTTGAACCTGAGGAAGAGATCATAACTTATCGTTTGAAAACAGTAACTTATGGAATGTCCAACGCTCCTTTTCTTGCTATTAGAACCCTGCAGCAGTTGGCTCAAGATGAGAAAACTAGATTTCCTTTGGCCTCAGAAGCATTGCTGAACGATACCTACATGGACGATATCGTTAGTGGAGCGCCTGATATAGAGACTGCCCGTCGGCTACAGTCAGAACTACAAGATGCCCTGCAATCTTGCGGAATGGTACTTCACAAGTGGTCTTCTAACTCTCCTGAGTTGTTGAATAGTTCATCGTCGTCCGACGTTGAGCACTCCTTCTCAGCTGAGTCCGACTTATCTGTGAAAACGTTAGGCATCAGTTGGAAGCCGTTACAAGATTGTTTTGTGTTTAAAGTCTCAATTTTGAGTAAATCATCGTTTACTAAGCGTGAAGTATTGAGTGTCATAGCGAGGCTTTATGACCCTCTGGGTTTCTTGGGTCCAGTGTTAACTAGAGCAAAGGTCCTTTTACAGAGACTACGGCAGCAAAAACTGGATTGGGATGATGTGCTACCACATCAAATTGCCAAAGAATGGAAGGAGTTTGTGACCACCTTTAAGTGTATTGAAACGGTGAAAATAAATAGATTTATTCTAACCGATACATGGTTAAGAGTCGTCCTTCAGGGTTTTGCAGATTCGTCTGAAGTGGCTTACGGAGCTGTCGTTTACTTGCAGTGTTTCTATCAGAACGATCGTGTAAAGGTGACTCTTCTGGCAAGCAAGTCGCGTGTTGCACCTATTCGCATTATTTCAATACCTCAACTGGAGCTCTGTGCCTGTGTTCTTCTCGCTCAGCTTGTGCAGAAAATACGTTCCTGTATAAAATTGGAGATTAGTGATATTATGCTTCATACGGATTCAACGTTTGCCTTAGCGTGGTTAAAAACACCTTCGAATCAACTCAAAACCTTTGTGGCTAATCGAGTATCAAAGATTCAAAGATTGACGGAAAAGTGTAATTGGAGTCACGTACCATCGAATCTAAATCCTGCTGATCTTATTTCGCGTGGACTACGTCCTAACGATCTTCCAGAATCAGAATTGTGGTGGAGAGGCCCACCGTTTCTTGAACAGGGTAAGTTATTCAGTGTACAGCCAAGCTCTGGTCTGCTGAACGAGTTTGAGTACTCCAGTGAATTCAAGGCAGTGAAGTCTGAAGTTTCTGTTTATAGCGTGAATGTGTTCGCAAATTGTAAACAGTCCTTTTTATCTGATATCTTGTGTATGAGTAATAATTATGTAAAAATTCTTCGCATTTTTAGCTATGTGTTAAGATATCTAAATAATTTGAAACAATCTGTGATACTGTCTGGTTCTCTAAGTGCCTCAGAATTAAACCTGGCTGAAACTAAATTGATCCGAATGGCTCAAAGAGAGATTTTTTCAGCTGAGATTCGAAACCTCCATGACCATAAGATTATCTTACCAAATAGTAAAATCAAAAATTTAAATCCTTTCCTAGACAGGCATGGTATATTGAGAGTAGGTGGACGCCTCGGAAATTCAGATTTGCCTTATGTTGCCAAATATCCAGCAATCTTGCCCAGTAATCATAAATTGACGAATATAATTATTACGTATTTCCATAAGAAAAATCTTCATCTAGGGGCATCCTCCCTTCTACACTGTGTAAGACAGAAGTACTGGCCCCTACATGGTAGGTCCTTGTGTAGGAAAATAATGCACGAGTGTGTCGTTTGTTTCAGAACCAAACCAATAGCTACAACTCAATTAATGGGTAATTTACCCCGAGACAGAGTAGTTCCAGATTATCCCTTTAATTGCTCCGGTGTAGATTTTTGTGGCCCATTTATGATTAGATATCGAAATCAGAGAAAAGGCGTATTGCATAAAATGTATATTTGCATATTTGTATGTTTTGTCTCTAAATAAATTCATATTGAAATTGTAACAGATCTCACATCTGACTCCTTTATTGCGACGTTAAAGCGATTCTGTAGCCGTAGAGGTAAATGTGCAAAGTTGTATTCCGATAATGGCTCAACCTTTGTGGGAGCAAATCGAGAAATTAAGAGACTTCTAACACTGGTTAAAACACCTGATGAGAATCTTGCTGGTTTCTTATCGAGTGAGGGAATTGATTGGAGGTTCATTCCTCCAAGAGCACCTTCCTTTGGTGGTTTGTGGGAAGCTGCCGTAAAATCGGTTAAATACCACCTTAAGAGAGTAGTGGGAAAGTCTAACTTAACCTATGAGGAATTCTTGACCGTGTGCATCCAAATAGAGGGAATCTTGAATTCTAGACCTTTATGTCCCTTATCAACCAATATTGATGACTTAAATGCTTTAACACCTGCGCACTTTTTAATAGGTAGACCTATTAATTCAATCAGTGAGCCTAACTTAGTTGATCTAAATGAGAATATCCTAAAAAGATGGCAACGAGTTACGAGATTTGTGCAGCTTATTTGGAATAAATGGCATCGAGGTTATTTGAACGAACTCCAACAGCGCAATAAGTGGCAATTTCTAAAAGAAAACGTTAGGATAGGAGATATGGTAATTCTCATTGAGGACAATATGCCTCCATTTAAATGGCCACTGGGTAGGATTTTAGAGCTTTATAAAGGTGATGATAATTTAGTTCGAGTTGTGAAAGTGAGGACTGAAAAAGGAGAATATAAGCGAGCTATTTCTCGAGTGTGTTTACTACCTGTGCCAACTTAAGATTGTATATTTCATGAATTTCTGTGAATTTATATTAGTAAAGATTTTAGTGAATGTATAGTTTTATTCTGTGTGTAAATTGATATTAATGCATTTTAATTTATAGTTCGTTTATATGTATTGTGAAATTTGTTGCATGTAACCATGGCAACAGGGGGGAGAATGTTAACGCCCCGCCTTGCTTTGATGATGTCATCGATAGGTGGCGCACCTGTCTTTTAAAAAGTGCATGTTTTTGTAAATAAAATTCAGTGTGTGTGTGTGTTTTACAGTCCACTTGCCTGTGTTGTGAGTTTCTGTGCGTGCGTAATTAAGTGTAATGGAACGATATAACTGAACGATATATTAAGAATTTATGTGAAAATCGAAACATTTATTTTCCTGAAAATATTTCTAATTTCTATTTATGCTCAATGATGCGTAGCATATATAATTTCGCTATTCATTCCGTTTGACATCGTTCGTTCTTAGTATAAAATACTCTATATTTCGTCTCTTACTCTGTGATGCAAGATAGTCTTTTCATTTTACATGGAAAAAAAGAAAAAATATACATTTATGGAATATTTCTAAATTTTCGAACAATGCTATTCATCATTACGAATTCATGGGAGATTTGGGACATTTATCTTTATAAGAATATTCATGTTGAATAAATTCTCACCAAGACATCTCTTAAGACTTTAAAATGCTTCAAATATTGTACATTTTGAAGTAAGAAATAGAGGATGCTTCGTTGATTCTGTAGATATATTATTTATGAGAATTTAATGAACAGATGGCTTGAAAACTGAGTGTGAAATTATAAACAAACGTGCGATGCCATAGAGAAAAATATTTGCGTTTTTCTTTAAAAATGCTTTTTTATGGAGGGAATCCGGTTTATTTACTTCAAAATTTACTTTATGCATGGTACTGATGTTTCTCATATTATAAAATGAGGCCATATACTATACATTGAATAGAAATTTTTCCAATAAACACTCACAAACTTTAGATATTCTACAATATTTGTAGCATTAAGAAAATTTGAATCATAAAATTCGAAAAATTTTAAATTTGTTTAATTTATGTTTAAAATTAAAATTACGTTCAATGTATAGTGTGCTATGTTTATAAGTTTTCTGTGAATTTTTAATATTACAAATGCAGTGAATTTAATGCAAGATGTAACTACACGACTTTCTTATGTAAATACAGCTATTTATTAATAACTGCTCACATACTATTATTTATGTATATTAATGTAATTTTCCTTTTACATAAGTATACAGATTTCTTCATATTAAAGTATGATTTCCGATGCTTCCATTTAAAAAAAAAAGATTGTGGGAACTCGGCATTAAAATATGCACAGTTTTTCTTTCGAAAGCTATTAATATCCTACTTAATGTAAAATCCCTCTTGTTTTCTGGTCCCACTGGACCAATTCAAGAGAATTAGCAACATTCTTTGTTAAATGTTGCAATAAGTGACGAAGTCGACTCCTGAACAAGCTCCTCTCTTAACTTCCTCTTCTCATTCTATGAGGATATCACATTTAACGTGCACTACTATTTAACATGCAACTTCCTCCACTATTCCGCAAGACGGTTGTCAAGTGTGCTTAGGATTCGAACCCAAAACTTGACTCGAACATCCAAAATCATGACAACTCGGCTCCCTTTAAAATCCTAACTGGAGTTCCTTTTTCACCAGAATGAGAGAAGGAAGCATAAATAAGAAAATAAACTTTCATAAAACCAAGACGGGCTTTTTTTTTAATTCATCCGCTTGTGATTATCTTCTTGATATATATTCTAAATATAACTGATCTCCCACACAATCTTTTTTTCCCTTTTTGCAATTTTATATTTAATCGAACTTGGAACGACACAGTTCCAGGAGCAATCGGAATTCGGTACAACGTAAGCATAAAGAAATTCAAAGTCATTCGGAGAATAAAAGTTTCTGATGAGTTATATGGTGTATAGCAGAGAATAGAATCAAGTCAAATAAAGTTTCCAAACGAGGCCATTTCGAGCCGAACTCATTTCTGATTTCAATAGAGCCCCTTGGTGGTACAAATGGCCAACGGAGGAATGGTTTTTGTATCGTTGCCATTTCGGAAAATGGCTTTCTTTTTCATTGTGTTTATTCCGGGTAGCGAGTGTTTTCAAAGAACTGCAAGGAAACATATTCTTGAATAATAAAATAAAGTTTGCTTTGAAAACAGAAATTTGATTCGCGCAGGAGAAACATATTCTTTACAACCGAAGGACGAGTTTCTTTACTTAGACCATATTTTGAAATATAAAGTTCGTACTAAAACTTTTTTTATGTAATCCAGACAAGTAGTGTATCACTCAATTACAGAGAATGTATTAAAACACGCTTAGTTTTATGTCTTATTCATATATCGAATCTTTTTGAAAAAATGCAGCCGTTCTGTGTTCTTCGACGAAATAATTATTATACTAATCGAAAAATGTCTCAATTATACGAAACAGAATAATACAGTCAATGTGAAAGAATACAGCTTAAAAAAATCAGTCTTAAGCTTATTTCTCTCTAGCTTAAGTTTTGAAGAAATAATTGTGTATGGCTCATATTATAGACAATATTTTGTTTTTGACATCTTTTTTCCATCTCATTTTTATTTATTTTACTCGTATGCATTTTAAATAAACGCTAATAACCTCATCCATTAAGACAATTAATTGCAATAAATGTCTCAAATTAATAAGCTATGGTTAAGTAGCGATAGAGGTTTTTACTTTTTAAATTTTTTTAGATAATTATAAATCATAATGTATAACTCGTCTACATTTTTTTTTTTAAATCTGTTCAATATTTTATTCTAGAATTTTGTCTAAAATTGTTTCCTTAGAACAAGGGTTTTTGTGTCTCAAGGTATATTTGAACCTATCATCAAATTGTAGTAGCACGTTATACTGACCAAAAATTAATAAAAGTTACTCTGTCATAATTTGTTAGATAAGGTTTGTTTCAAATGATTTAAGAAAATTTATAATTATTATACTTTCTATTTATTTTGAACTTTAGTAATTAAAAATGAATGATTTGTGCTTGTTGTTTCTTTAGAATATATTCTTCTCAAAGCTGAATTTTAAACTACTACACAAATTATTTTAGAAATACTAGTAAAGGTTATTTTTTTCAAAAAGTATTGGTAATAATTTTCTCTGGTATTAATTAATCAGCGGTAAGAATCATTCATTTATTCTTTTGTTGGGAAATTTGCAGTTTTAAGAGCATATAATGCTAAATTTCACACTTACATTAGACATCAAAGTAAATTTATTCATTTTAATAATGATATACTAGTGTACACATTATATAAAGGTTTCAGAGTTTGATGCCGCACTTAAAATATATTTCAATAAAAATAACCTCATTAAAAAAATTTAATAACTTTCGCTTCACACCATTATTTCGAAATCTATGCCTCATTTTGATATAAGTTGGAGTGCTACTTGTATAAAGGGAACTAATCACAGTTCCATTTTTTCGGCACTTTTTACTATTTCTTTTCTTTCGAATTTTCATTTTTAGCTATTTTGTAAAAATATCCGTCCTACGTTTGGAGGTATTTGCGAAAATCTTTTGAACCATTTGCCGCAGTGAATTGTTCATCTAGTTTAAGATAAGCGATTTATTGGATGAACTTTTACTTCCCGATTGAGAAAGTTCAGGGCATAAATCAAATCACATTTTTAAGGCATTAATTTCTTCATCATTCAGAGATTTTACTTCATGGCTTTTATAATTATTGTGTTCTAGACATTCATTTTTAATCAGAAACTTTAATACATTTTTTTCTAAGTATAATGCTGAAATAAAGTACATTTCATACATAATTTAAAACTAATGCAATACAATACAAGTACGTAATAAACATGTATATAAACTAATAATAAATTACCTTAACTATAGCAATTAAAAATTAAATTATTTTTAAAAAGAAAACTAAAAGTAAGCAATTTTAAGAAATTCAGTTGTTTTAGTGGTCTAGAAGTTTAAATATTACTAAATCCTCAAATTAGAAGCCAAGAAAAATAAGATATTAAATTCGTGCTTAAACTATTTTTAAAGAATCCTAATAATTCCACACAGCAAATTATTTTTAACAGAATAAATTACTTTATAATAGACTGGTACCCCTTCCCTATAAAATATCATGAAACAAAAAAAATTTCTATAAAAAAATTCCCTATAAAATTCATAAAATCATGAATCAAAAACCAAAACTTAAAAATTCGGAATAAGACGTCCGAAATTAAATAAAAAGAATGCAAGCCAAAGATGTTATAAATCAGATAACCTAAATAAATCTGTTATACACATGTTCTAATATCTTTCTATCACACACACTCACAAACATACACGCGCACACACACTAAGTTGACCATCGAGCTAATGGAAAAATTAAAATAATACCGAATCAAATATATATTTAAATCAAAATACTTTCAATGAATTTCATTAAATATTCTAAATATTGTTACGTATTACATTTTGAAAATTCATGAGGAATTTCTACTTTTTACTTAGGAAACGTCATTATTTAGCTAATAAAACGAAATAAATTAAATACGTTAAGTGAAATCACCTATTAATAACAGTAAGTGTAATCGTTATGAATTTTTGACTCTTACCTTAAATGCACAAACATATCTTCGATTATTTCTTTAAAATGTGCATTTACACTAGAAAAAAAAAATAACTGAAACACCAACAGCCTCGTACAGTCAATTATAATCGAAAATGACTACAAGATGGCGACACATTCAAATTGCTGTATGAGAGTCTTTTTTTTTTCCCCTATCAGTGCCATAGTAGCTTGTCCCATTCATTTTTATGCATAGATATAACTTCTTAATGTATGAGATATAATGGATAATACATGTATAAATAAGAGTTAAATATTTTACATATAGGAGGGAAGCTAACATTGATAAGATTTATAAGATGCATATTTTACACGTTTACATTAAAAAATTCATAGTTATCAAATGTTTTATAAAAAAAACTTTAATAAAAATAAAAAAAAAGAGACATTGTATTTATTTATATTAAGTTCTTCCGCATACATAAACTGAAAATGATTTTAAAGGTATACGCTATTTTGGTAATGTGATTAGTATAATAAAATTATACATAAAGAATTTTTAATTATTTTTTTTCATTTCTCTACCATGTTTATAACACACTATTGATAGTTTTGTTTTGAAAGATATTATTAACTTCTTCATTGCATTTCGTTTCAATGAAACGAACTTGTTTGATTTCGTTTCAAACAAGAAAAATGAAATTAAATGACTGCTTTCAATGTATATCATATTGTCAAATTGTGATCGTTTCAACCTTTTGATTTCATCTCAAATTACAAAGAGCTTCAATTGAGCATGTAAGAAATTCATTGAAAAATGTTTATATTTTTTGGCAGGTGAAATTGATATCTAAGGGAATTATGTGTTTTTTCGGTTTTATAATAGCTTTCACATAGTAAGCTGTATTTTGCATATAAACTTATTAAGCATTTTGAAAGATAATCTTATATACACTCATTACCATAAGAATTTGTGCACCAAGAAGTCAAAGAGCGATTGTTACGAAACTGGGCATGAAGGGACGTGTCAGGCAAACATGTAAATGATTACAAATGCAGCGTGATTGCGCACTGTATAATGCCACCAGAGAACGTTGAACTTCGTTCCCCTTGAATTATAAAACAGGTAAGCCAAGCTTGTTTATGTGTATGTCATATGTTGCAGAGGGACGCTTTTTAACTAGAGATGCTATTAGAGACAATATGAGCAGTTGTCAAAGTTCGAGAAGGTAAGAATCATAGGCATGATGGAAACCGGGTTGTCAGCTCGACGAGTCGCTCGCCACCTAGGCTGCTCTGACTTTATTGTGAGGAGGTGTTGGGACCAGTGGACAAGAGAGAGAGAGAGAGAGAGGTTTGTTACACGGCAATCAGGCTCAGGACATCCTCGACAGACCAATAGTCGAGAAGACCGACATACGACATGCACGCATAGCGCCAATTATCTCAATCTCCACTATCCATACACAGGCAGTACCTTCACTACAGGCTTCTGTGTCAGTCCGTACCATTTCAAGACACCTGGCTGAAGGACAGTTGTTATTGTGGTTCCCATTACGTGTACTACCATTGACACCCACTCACCGTCGCCTCCGTTTGGAGTAGTGTCGTGCTCGAAGGGATTGGACTGCAACCGGATGGAATTTGGTCATCTTTAGTGACAATCAGGATTTTGAAAGATAATGTAAGATTCGCCGGACTAAAAAAAACTATTACTTATCCTAAAAATTTTTAATGCCCCTTAGTCCATCATATTCTTAAGGTTACTCAATTTCAAAACAATTATCCGAAACCATTTCTGAAATTGAAGAACGCGAGCACGCAGATCACTAAAGATAATTAAAATAATATTCATGCATCACGACTGTTCCATTCTGCTACCTGCCATGCCACTGAACTGAAGAAGAATGTTTCGTTCTGCTTGCCACGCCACCGAGCTGAGGAAATATGACGATTGCTGAAGTGAAGGAGAAAAAAGAATGGCGGCTACTACCTGTAGCAGGATGAACAAAGATGGCATGAAACAACAGTTAAATGTCTAGTGTTAGTGAGTTTTAAATATTGTGTTAATTATGTGTGTTGTGTGGCTGTTAAAAATAAATAAAATTTATAGCCCTAAAGATTGTTTGATTGATTGTGTACCTGGTAGTGAATGAATTCTTCAGAAATGAAACTAAGAACCTACAGCGGACCAACGAAATGTTACTGATAGTCTTTTGTATCAACAACCTGATAAATGTGACAGTAATTTAATATTCTAAAACGTATGTTTAATAAATTAACTTAGTATTTATTTCAAAGTACAGTAACAGAAAAGGTTGTGAATAAGGAATTTGATTCTAAAGATCTTTATGTGCTGTAATGGACACACACTATGAAATATGAATATTACATGTGGTGGTGTGTACTGGCATAAAGTTCTGATCTTTTGTGACATATTTAAATACAAATAGACCACAGTCTTCTCAGTGCTTTGTAAAAATGAATTTGGAGAGTGAATTTCTTACCACACATATGATAATATATTAGGTACACACAATAAATAAGGTGGTAGATGATACCAAAATTATTTTAATAGAAAAATTTAATTAAATAAATTATATTTGTATCACTATTCGTTTTGTATAAAAATTATCTACAAAAATGGAGATGTGCCTAAAAGATAGTTACTGGTGTGACGAAAATGATTCTCGAGCATTCACTCATTAGATAGAGCTGCGTGTCCGGCAAGGAATAGGATAGTGATGATAAATGGGCAACGACCGTAATCATTCATTACCGTCTTCTATTGTGAAGAATCACTTCTCATCGAATCTTAGGAGTATGGAGCTACAATGGATGGGCAGCAGTATTGATAAATAATAACGTAAGCAATCAAATCGAAACGCCCTGGCAGACTTTCTAGTGGTATCATCCTGTTGCATGACAACGTTAGACCATAAACAGCCAACGCAGCAAAGGAACCTTTACAGAAGTTGACGATCTCAGACGCCCCTTACCCCAGTAGTCCATGTCTGTTTCCATGTGACATTTTAACGTTTTTAAGTGAGGGCAAAAAATATACTGCGGGACAATGGTTTGAAATGGATGATGACGTCAAAAGTGCTTGGGAAGTGGTTAAGGACTTTTATGAGCATGGCATTTGGCGACTTGTGTCACAATGAGATAAATAGTAGCTCCAGAAAATAATTTTGAGGTACTTTAAACTTTGTGAAATGTTATTTATTAAATGTGACTAATAGGACACTTTTGCATAAAAATATTAAGTTGAATCTAGGAGGAAAAGTTTTTTGATGACCTTTCGAAAGCAGGGGGGGGGGGGGGCACTTACCGAGATCATCTGGTAAGAGTGGTTCATCATGGCAATGAGTAGGTTGAGCAGTACCACCACGTTGATGACGCAGTATGATCCGAACATGAGTAGGCCCCAGAAGCGGGTGTAGGTCTGTATGCCCGTCAATTCGAAACTGTCCAGGTCGATCAATCCAAAGCTCGCCCAGAATAACGTCTGGGAGGACTCAAACAGGCTGCAAGCAAAACAGGTTGAGTCAATTACCATGAATTAATTTTCTTCACAGATACTGAAATGTGAAGAAAATTAATATTGTAAAAACTTATATATTGTATGACACACACAATTCTCTGTAAAAAAGTTATCTTCATTACGTAAGCTTATTTCTGTGAACTCCGTTTTGTGTTTTCAATAAAGTCTGGAGGGGTGGTCCTCTTGGGGGGAGAATTCTAGGCCCTGGAGTTTGGTCTTCTTTGGTCAAGTCAAAGTCCTTGAGACATTTGCGATTATCATTCACATTTATGCATAATGTTTAGAAGAATGATATTTATCACATTAAATACGCACATTCTACTATTAGTATTGATAAAAAGTTGCTTAGTACATACCATTCATTACAAAGTGCGCAAAAAAATTCGGTTTCTGAATTGAGGTTAATTTGGAGACAAAAATGGGAAATTATATTTTCATTCCATTTTATTTTTTGAAAAACAGCACCGGAAACAAAAATCATTAAAGTTTTTAAGTATCAGATATATATTAGTTTTTTCAGAAACAGCATCATTACAGTTTTTAAGTATCAAGATACATATTAGTTTCTAATACTGTATGAAAGATACGTAATACTTGTTTCATCTTATATGCATTTTATTGCATTATATTTACAATTCATAAATATTTGAATAATGTATTTTTTTGTTCTTAAAGTATGCTTATCCAACCTTCGGCACATTTTTAATAGAAAATTTTATTCATCCTTTTTTAAGACTAATAGAGGAGATTTTTTGTTAATAGGAGGTAATGAATATAAACGAAGGTGTATAAGAAAGTAAACATGTAAGAAAGAAAGTAATTTAAGTAAAAATATGTAACAAAATGTAATGATATAAGCTAGAAATATAAATAAAGTAAGAAAGAAAGTAATATAAATAAAGATATGTGAGAAAGTAATGATATAAGAAAGAAAGTAATTTGTAAGTAAATATATGTCATAAAGGAATAAAGTAAATAATGTACAAATATAATGCTTCTTCTTCTTCTTTTTTGAGATAATTATTTACTTTCAGTAAACATTTCTTTTACGCTCTTCTAAAATTTCAGAAATTCCAAACCGTTGGAATAATGAATGGGAAATTAGTATTTTCATCGCTAGTTTTTTTACTACAATATCCGAATTTAAATTAAATTCCCGGATTCAGAGTCGAACCTTGGTGCAATATTCTTATAAGATCCAAGATAGAATGCTCATGAGATAAGGAATAAAAAGCAATTACCCTATCTGTTGCAAAAGTAAACAGAAACATATTTGTTCATTGAGGAGGAGAAAACTCGCTAGAACTAATTATGGTTTTTGTAAATATAATCAAAACAGAAAAGAATAATAAATATTAAGTAAAATGGTTGTAGATATTTCTCAGCATTCATTGTGAAGAAATTAGTTTCTCTGTAAGTGCTCAAATTGAATCAAAATCTAAGTATTTAATAAATATTTTCAGCTTTGTTCCTTTAAAAACGTCGACTTCTACAAGTAAAACAATAGAACAAGATGAAGAAAAAACCTTATTTAATACTTAATGTTAGATCATCTAAATGTTGTTTAAATAATATTATTTCCAAGAAAGACTATTAAATGTTTTCTGTCAAATGGGGAAAGAGAAGTAAATCTTCGTGAGGAATACTAAGAAATTTCAAGACAGGAAAAAAACAATTTTTAAGAAGAATATTTTCAAGTATGGATTCATGTATCAACTGGAAAAATAGATATAAGTATTACGAAGAGTATTTCTTATGCATTTCATAAAACAGAATATGCTACGAAAATTTACATGCGTTTTACATTCCACATCTCGTTGCAACCAATAAGACAGGAATGTCTGGAAACACGTCATGAATTCTAATGATTTATCCAAAACTCAAAATGTAACAGAGAGCACTAACTTTGATATTCGTGATCTTTGATCTGAAGTAATGAAGCTAGAAAACAAGACGTACATGTGTTATTTTTTTTAAAAAAAAAATAAAAAGCCTCTCCTTAAATTTCTATAAGACTTATGTAAATTTTATTCTTACTTTACGCAAGAAATATATACATACTGCATTAATTTTCTATATTTAAGAGGGAATAAAGTTTTATAAGTTCATGAATCTTGAGTTTTGAAAAGTATTTTGTTATGTTTTTATATTTTATGCTGTTTGAAAATAGCATACACACAATTCCTAGAATATGATGAATAACTTTTTTTTTTTTTAAACTTCAGAAAAAGTTTTTCTTCTTTTATTGATAAATTTTTTATAACTATAATGTTACTGTCTGATAAAAGTAATTAAAAAAGGAAAATGGTCACAAAAGATAATATTCTTAAGACTTGTTTGTGAAATCTTACGGAATCGGGATAAATATACCTTACGACATGATGTTTTGAAGGAAAAGAAATCCTTTATTTTGATACGTTTTCATCCGATTATTGATGAAATAAATTATACATTGACATCCTTTAGAAATAAAAACAATTATAAATTTGAATAGAAATAATACGCTAACTTTCTTCTGATTCCAGAAATACTTGATTTTTGCGAGAATTAATCGAGAACAAATTCGATTGCAGACTTTTTTTTTGTGTGTGCGTGGCAAAACGCTTACATAATCAACTAAAGTTTTATTGCACACAAAAAATTTTTAGGGAGATTTTATTTCCTGTTATATACCTCGAATAGCTTAAATTATAAATTAATTTTGAATATTTTTACGAATTCTGCTAATGACTTCCGTTCATTCCGACGAGTTCATCAAAAAATTTCTTACAGAATGACATGGCTTAAATTTTGTTTCGTAACATTGAATTCAATTTCGTCAATTTAATTGCATAACATTTCTGAATTTAAGCATCCAGTAGTACTTTGAGATACAAGAAAAATCTTTTCCAGATTTTTGAACTATTTATGCAATACATTTGCGAGGATTTAAAATGACGTGGTTGTAACAGAATAAATAAAAGTTTAACCTGCAGTTATAAGTTTTCCAACCGAATAATAAACAATGGACTCCATACCTCTGGAGTTCAAATATGTATGATATATAATTGGTTCACCCGAGAAAGTCACAAAAGTACTAGATTTTGACAAAGTTACTCTTGTGTACTGCCATCTGTTAATTAGAGCCGAAACCAATAAGACACTTACTCATAGGTTATTTTAATTTCTACCACGCCCAGTTATCATCGTAATTTTGTTCCGAATTGTCCCTATCGATGAGACCTATATTCATCATGATACAACGAAAGCCAAGAATCTGTACAAAGAAGGTGAAGACGGCCGGATAAGTTACGGTGATGATTTTTTGAGATGCGAAGGCCATCATAGTCATGAACTACTTCAGAAAAGGAAAAACGATATTAATAAACAATTCTAAAGTGAAATATCACCTTCCCCTTTCTCATTTCTAATATTATATTTCCCATGCCTTACATGGGTACTTTTTTAATCATCTTCGAAGCAATACTCAAAAATTATCGAATATTAATTTCTCTCTGTTGCCCAACATGGTAAGGGTACTTCGGCTCTCTCTTTGAACTCTGCCTTATATGAGCATACAGCGAAGCACAGAATAAACAAACAAGCTCGGACAAAAGTTACACATTAACTGTTTAAATTTAATTTTTAACATTTTAAAATTTTTAGTGACTATAGAGCTTTGAATTAATTTTAATTTAAAGGTTATGGTGAAGCTACTTTTCCTTCGAAAGGAGCTCCGTAATTTAATTCCCTTCCTTTATCTTAATGCTATTTATGCTAAACTCACTTGGAGAACCTCCTCCAGTTGTGGCAGGCTCCCTGCTGGACGGTGATGGAATCCGGGTTGGAGAAGCAGACCTGCTTCTCCATGTCGGAGTAGTACCACAGCAACTGGTTCATGCCGCACGCAAACGCGAACAGCACCAGGCTATACACGAAGAAGAACTTGACGATGTCGATCACCATCCGCCCCAAGCAGATCTGTAAGGGACCCAGGTGGGGATTCACAGAGAAGATGTACACTAACTTCAGGGAACTGCAAAGAAGCAAATCAACTATTAAGATATATTCATTATAGCATGAGTCAATGCTTCCTATGACTTAGAATGAGTATATGTTTGTTTTATTTAAGTCGTATTTAGAAGCAACGCGAGGTCTATTGATAGAGGATCATGTAGTTTTGAGCCTGCTTTAAATAACGAGGATGACATCTGAGCTGGTCCACTCCAAACTTTCATACCACGCCAATGGGAGGATGTGGAGCCTTGACAGAATTTACGTGCATCGGACCAGATACACAGTGGGTATTCAATGATATCAATGATTCGGACTCATAAAAACAATCGCTAGCAGAGCGGCCATGACCACTAGGCTACCGTGGCCACTCGAAACTTAGAAATACTTGAAGTAAAAGAAAATAGTGAACCATTTTTTAAGTTATCAATGCTATTTATAGAAAAGATTCATTTTCTTAAGTGTTATTACTTAATGCGTATGCCCGATGATCTTTTGAAAATGTACAATTTTCAGATATTGGAACAATGTGACAATATTTTAGCTTACTTTTATAATATATAAAATCAAGATATCTATCGTGTAAGTATTGTTAATCTGCGATTTAGTTCGCAAATGAAATAGTACATTAGTATATACACGTATCCCATACCGATCCCAAAGCACCTGAAATTTTAATTTTGTGAAGATTGTATTACGTTCGGTGATTTCCGAAACTTCGTGAACATATGAAGATAAATGCGATACATTTGAATGAAAGACACGAACTAGCTTCCTATAATGATCGGAACAGATGATGATGTGGTTAAAAGATGATCATAAAAAAGAAAAGTTTGCACAATGAACGATTAATTAAAGCTCTGTAGTTGAAACACGCATAGAAGACGTCAGTGATGCATATGTATCGTCTCTAAACTGGCTTATAATTAAGTACAAGGAATTGAACATCATTTATTTCAAATGGATATACAAGTACATAAATGTTTCATAAATCTTAAAAAGCTATACCATGTTTTCAAGCATTTTTCGAATGTTTGAAACCGGTATCAATACTTTGTTGTTAATATTGTTAACAAAACTACATTCTAATATAGTTAAAAGCCATTAATATCATTAAGAACTACATATAAACGCATCACTGTTATCGTTATGATGTTTTGATAACATTAGCAAGCAGATTTGTTTCCATATATTTTCAGCATTTAAGAACAATTTTTGCATTATAAATGTTTGTGATTTTCCTATATTATCAGAAATAAACTATTTTGATAATTGCATGATTAAATAGTAAATGTTAATTAATTTCATTCTTTAAAATTAATTAACGAGCATATATTTGATCAAGACATAATTTTTGTCTGGTGCTTTAAATTTAACATTGTATAAGATTCTCTATAAAAGTAATAATAATTCGATTCATTTAATCTTTCAATGAAAATTCAAATTATTCTAAATGTATACTTCTAAACTTAAAATAGTGGACTCAGTTTCTACTGATTTTAATTATTTAGCCTTATCAGCCTGACACAAAGTACAATACTAATAAAAGTATATTGATAAAAAATAAGAGATTTAAGGATTAAAATTAATTATTTAATTAAGTAATTTTTTTAAGAATATTTTTATATCAATCGAAAAAAAAATATTTTAATAGTTAAATAATCAAAATAATAAAATGTGATAAGCTAAAATTTATCTAAAGAAATGAGAACAATTATTTTTTTGCAAGTATCATCGATGACTGATAGGAAAATCGATAAAACGATTAGTGTAGCCATTCTATGAATATTGTGTACCTTATTTGAATTTACACAGACATTTGTCTTTATGTGAAAGGATGCCCATAAGTCATCGGTGTCTTCTGGATTATCTGCATCATTCTCTGATAAGATTGATTGATCCATTGTATTATTAACGTCACACTTAGAAGCAAGAAGAGGTGACGGACCTCGTTCATTTTAAACCTCGCTGAAGTCACGAGGATGAGCTGGCATCCTCTCTTCTCAAACTCTTACCATCCCATGCAGCGGTAGGTTATTCGTGGCAACCCCCCGATTTGACGGAAGCAAGATTGTCTGCGGCCATGATCACCCGGTTACCATCAGAGATGAGAAACAATGAGACATTTCTCTAAATAACATTTCCTGTTACATTCTCACAAGAAAACAAAATAGGGAACTGTCAAGAAAAGCATCCACACTTCGTTCAATAAATAGAGAGAGAGAAAGAAATTCGATATATCAAATTTTACATTGAACCATATATAATAATTTTTTTTACTTGGAATCATACATAATACTTACGTAATAATTTTATTTAAAGTTTACATCAAACACATATAAAATAACTATTAAATAGCGACTCTATCCCTTCAAAAGACATCAAGAAAAGGAACATTATAAATAGATAAAAAAAAGAATTGCTGTCACATCCTTTTATTGCTATTTATGCGAAACCGCGAAAGTTTTCAACATTTACTGGTCAAAAAATAGCCAAAAGGCAGAACGTTGTTTACTCTCCTGACTTTGAAAGTTTTATGCGTTGCTTACTTTTTTAATATCTGTCAAAAATGTAGGTACCTCCCGATGCATCACTTCCATCTAGAGTTACGAGATTATCTACCGAACACCGCTTTCTGTGCCAAAGAGGAGTAGACCTTGTTTATCTTTCCCTCGCAGCACGCTCGGTGGAGAAAAAAGAAGCACAGGGGATGCAATGCATTTTTTCTTTTTCTTTTTCTTTTTTTGTAACACACGCTTTCCTTGTAGATAAACATAGGATTGAAGAATTCATGTACCTTACTGTTTTTAGTTCTCTTTCATTTTTTTATAGATCATGTCTTAAAAAACGTCAAGGGTCACATATTTTACAGCAGTACACGTGGTTTAAAAAAAATTATAACCTGCCATCTGGTTTAGAATAAAGATAAGGTTCCTTTAAATATTGACGGAATCATTTGGAAATGTATGTATAATGTGAGAATACATATACGAGGGAGGAGAAACAATTTGCTTTTGCTTTGTGTTAAAAAAAAAAAAAAGGTGTGTCAGGAGGAGTTAAATCTTTTAGAATGCGACATAATACTTTTTTTATAATGAGGGTTCTATGTGGGAGTTTTTATGATTCATAATACTTGAAGTTCTATTACTATTTAAAATACTTTGTTTTATAATTTCGAACATTTATTAAGTCGATAAATATAGTGCTAGAGCGAGAGGTTTGAATGTAATGCTTTCTATAAAATTGCACGCTATAACCCATTTCGCTCCCAGCGTATCACAGGTACACTTTCTCGTTGGCTCTCCTGAACTCAGTGTATGTTTGATACGCTCCGTGATATCTTCTGGACCAACGTATCAATAGAGGTACGCTTGATGAGAACGTTTTATTTGATTTTTTAATGAAACTATATGGCGTTACATGCAAGAAATCTATAGATAGGTTATTTGGAGTGTTGACACTTTGGTGATATAGGTTAGATTTCACTTCTGACTGCCAGGGAGGGTGGAGTGGGGGAGTAATTATTCATGTTTCGGTGCGACTCTTTTAAAATGTAATGACATGATTTAAAGAGATTGTACTTGCCTTTCGTTTTTTTCTTTCTTTCTTGGCACTTGCTTTTAGATGTTCGAAGGTTATGGCTCTCTATGGGGGGTTAGGGCTTTTTAGTAGCAGTTGCTCTCAACTGTTCGTTTCAATTTCGTCGGTTTTATTGTAGCGACAGTGCATGACGAAAAGAAATTATCTGATAAAGGATTTGCAGACTAATGAATAGATCTGACAATGATGTTAGCAAAAATAATCAACTCTGTATAACCATTAAAGGGAATAAAAAGGACGAAAATAATGTCACTATAAAATCAGTGAAGCGTCAAAAATATAACAAAATATGTGTGTAAGACATGTGACGTTGGACTATCATTGATTTTTTATAAATATACCATACAGCAAATAAGATTTTTTTTTTTTTGTATCTATATGTTCCATGTAATGGTACAACATTACACCATAAGTTATGTAACAAATGTAAATATTTTTATATTTCCTTAAAGATATGATTTTATACAAAAAACACTTTTCGATTAAATCTTTTTTTTCTTTCATATATGGTAAGTTTAATAATTTTTAAATGATATATATACACAAATTCAAAAAAAATATTTTAATGAATAGCCGATTCAATGAACTCGATTTTAAGAGATTTTTTCACATGAATTAGGCTTAATATCTGAAATCATCTGGGCACAGCGTGACAGCGGTAAGAAGCCGCGGGCCCAGAGAAGCGGATAAAGAGTAGCAAAAGGGATAAAACAATTAACTCATTCTATCTTTTTTAATATTTTTTCTTCATTCCTACAAGCTTTTAAAGTAAAATTATTTAAGAAAATTAAAATTTGACAAATGGGTTCATTGATTTCAACAGGAAAAAAAAAAAAAAAAATGAGAGTTAAATACAAAATCAGTTTGACTGCACCATTACTTATCAAGATCCAATTTGAAATGTTTAAAGTCTCAAATTTTTTTTTTTTTAACTTTTTGAGGTTATATTAATTTTAAAATTTTCGAAAGTAAATTATTTTTACTATTAATACTTTTTCAGTATTATACAGTCATCTATTCCTATCAATATAATTAGTACTCCTTTTAATTCTGTTTAATATTAAACATTAAAGGTGAAACTAATAAATTATGTTACTTTTTATTGTTTTCATTTTTCAAATATAAGAAGAAATGAGAATATTCAGTATTTTAAGAAAATTAAATTGTGTGTTTACTTGTACTTGCCACTAGATACCGGTCAGTTCTTTTATTCGTGCATAACAGAAATAACAATTTAATCCCTCGTGGCGCCATCTAATGAGTTTAAATATCATTACCTGCAAACTACTTTTTCAATTATTTTATCTTGCACAAATATATTTTCACGCGACTTCATTATACTAAGTTCTCCTTTTAAAATAAACTTTATTTCTAGCTTTGTTGGCGAAAAATAATTTCACTTATTTCATACTATGAATAATGTATTTAATTAATATATTAATAATTTTTAAGAAATATCACTCAGAACTTTCAGTTGCTAAGAGCTATTTATTGTACTGAAATATTTATACTTACAAAGAATTTAAAATAGTTTGAGAACAGAATGAATTTTCAGACAGACAAAAATAAATTAGATTTTTCAAAATTTATTAGATAAATAAATTAATTAAAGAAATAAGATATTTAAATTAAAGAAATAAAATAAATTAATTAAAAATAAACAAATAAAAGGAGATAGGTTGTGAAATTTAGAAAACCGTACTATTATGTTCTTAACCGTACTATTATGGAGAAATGTGGTTATTAAAGCAATTTTTATCGAAAGTATTACGTATTAGTCTGCGGGGTAAATAATGTTTTTTTTTTCTTATTATTGGTCTAGCAGTATGAAATGTATTTTAAACTGTAATTTTTTTTCTATCATAGATCAAGACTACAACTATACATGATTCGCAGAAATTTGAAACATAATAACTATTTTTAATGAAACAGGGTTGAATAGAATGCAATCAAAAATGCAAAGTTTAAAGAAACAAAGAATACTGAGAAAAACTCTAAAGTTTTAAAATAGATTTCAAGTTCTTATAAGTTGGAAACTCTGATTTAGAAATTCGATACATCCAAATGAAAATGATCCCCCCCCCGCACAATAAAGTATTTTGCGCACTTAAATATTTTTATTTCGCTCCGTATTAGATGAAGATTTTCTTCATTTTGAGTTTTTTTTGCGTAGGTAAAGCGAGTAGTACGATTTTATTTATTAATTATATAAATAAATAAAACCGTTTCTGGAATGCTGTGTTATAAGAGGGTTTCCCAATTCTCGATCCATGTTATAAAAGCTCTGTGTTTTACGATGCTTACCTGTACTGTATAACTTTTAACGACTTTCTAAAAATTTTTTTAACTGTGATATGCCGATGCTTAACCTCTTTGAGTATACATATACACGCGCACCCACCCACGCGAACACGCATGTCCCGTCTCTCACAGACCATTTAAAAATAATGCTTTCTTCATTTCAACATATCGTAATGCAAATTTGAGTCTATAACAATTTAATGAAAAAATATTTTGTTAAATAACAACCGAAGTCGGATACCTAGTTCTGTATGCAACTTCCTATACTTGAACTCTGTTTTAAGAGTGAAATTTGAATTTTACGGCAGCTTAAACGAAACAAAAGCAAGAGCGTAGCCCTGTACAAACAGGTAGGCATTTTTTTTTTTTTTGAGTATTACAGTTATAATTAATTCCTATTTGTTTGTTTAGATTACATTCTTGTTATTTAATTTTTTCCTAAGTTTAATTTCTTCATTTAGAAGTGAAAATGATGAAGTATTTAAAGTTCTAAATAAATCATTTCTGCTAACCTTAGGAAATATTTCAGTTATTAATTAATGTGAGCCGCTTCTATCAGTGTGAGTATGTGACCAATGTATGTTGGTCCGCTAATCGCTCACGGGATAAGTGTTATATGTTAAATATATTTCTCGAATGACTTTTAACAGAGAACTTGGATATATCAGCACTCTACCAGTGTTCTTGTACTTGCAAGTGCTTTTTAATTCGTCACGTTCCCGACAACGGTCGTGCCGAATGATCGAGCTTCCATATAGTTTCAATAGCGATATCGATCTAGATAAATATTTAAACGCCAAAGTATTTCTTCATTCTAGCAACTGCAAAATTAAATTCAAACATTGAATATATAAATGAATATTCTTGTATTGATAAAAAACACAGCACAAACGAAAAACTAATAGAGTACTATGATAGTTCAAACACACTGTGACGAACTGCTCTAGTCATATGGTTATTTGTTTCATTAGCACTCAAAGAACACATGCGCTGGACTACGAAAATATTTTACTGTTCAGTACATTGTACATACACCGTTGTAACATTGTGCAAACGTGATAGGTAACCCACTTGGAAATATGAAAAACTGCATTGAAATGAAAACTGATATTTATGATTAATATTGGGTGAAAATACGTTAGTGAGTTATGGTGAAATTCAATGGTGCAAGAGCCAGATATGGTTAAGCTGAGCCAAACAAGGTGTAACTATGATCTAGATGTTTAAAAAAATTGAACAAAAGTCCCAAATTGGTTTTCAAGAAGTTGGATGGAAAATAGAGAAGGATCACAAGGATATATTAGGAGCGCATAACTCGTATTTACCAAAGACAATAAACCCCATGGGAAAGAGAGACATCCGTAGGATGCCTCGTATAGGTGGGGGAGGAAGGTCCTGATCCCCACACCTACCTACAGAAGATAAGCTCCTGGAGGTGGGGAAAATACATGCAGCATTGTGTCGGGACCTTGCGGACAAAATCAACAAACTCCTGGCAACACACGATAAAATCAAAATACTTTGATCAGTGCTAAATTATATTCGTATAGTGACAAGCCACCGAATGCTGGATGAAATAGCGCTTACTGTATTAATTTTTCCCTTGTTCTTGGTAGGGAATATTCCAGATATACTCGTAATCTCTTTCTCCAAAAATCTTGATTGATATCTCGGTTTACTTACTTCCATTTAAAGTTTTTTTTACTATTCATTGTAGTCGTGTAGCCTCGAGCCCTGTTGTCACTAAAGACTCATTGTGCAGCGTGGCTGATGCAACTGATCGAGGATCAGGTACGTCGTCAATAGCACTGGCGTTGCTTCTCAGTGAGACGCTAATAAACAATCACATTACTATTGATTGTTATTGATGTAAAGAAAATAAATAAATGAATAAAGGGGGGGGGAAGTCTCTCAGTTTAATTTGGAAGATTTCATTGCACGTGATGTTTCTTTTATCTCCGTATACAAAATGTGCATCACTTAATGTTTAATAGAGAAGCAATACGAATCATTGTTCACGTACTAATTGAATACACTTTTAGTTCTGTGTTGATTTTTAAAAAGTAATTTTTCCCAAATTAAAAATTAAAAATTAACCTCGTGAACAGCTCGGTTTTTTTAGAACATTCCTTCGAAGAAATGGCTGAACTCGCAGAAGAGAATGGCTGAAAGTCAGCTGAAAATGCTTTAAAAGTTAAGAAATAAATAAAAATGCGATTAGAAAAATTATAGTAATATGTTAGTTCTCGATGTAAAAATATTTAACAACTTGTGATGAAAATGTGACTTGTGATAGATTTATGTTTCATGAAAGACACAGAAAGGGGGAAATTACACGGGAGAAGACGGTTTAAAATAATCTAATGAGTGCAATTAGGTAAGAGTTAATTTATCGTCATTTCAAATGTGAACTAAATAAAAAAAAAAAAGTGTATTCGAATAGTGAATGTTAAATGTATTTAGGACTTCAAATATAATGTACTTATATGCTTGCCTAAATTTTACAATTCTTTAGATAAATTAAAACTGTCTGTACCCGAAAGAGCCTTGAAAGTTATGAGACGGATGAAAAAACATTCTCTTTAAAAAATTACCTTCGAATAATATTTATTACAGGCAATTAATTCAATTCATGCAGGCCATTTCTTCTATGTGAGTGATAGTGAAATTTAATGGAGCAAAAGCTGTTGTGGCCATGCTGTACCAAATAAGGTGTAACTGTGATCTAGACGTTTGAATGTATGAGTGATAGTATTTGTAATGGCGCAAAAGCCAGATGTGGCTATGCTATGCCAAACAAAGTGAGTGAGTGAAAAGCTAGTAAAGTGTAAAGCTGTAATTTAGAAGTGTGAAATATTTTTTAAGTAAAATTGGTTAACAAAAAGGAAGATTTAAAATAGAGAAGGATCGTCAAGATATCCCGGGGGCCTTTCACCCGTGTTTACTAAAGAGAGCAAACCAAATGGGGAAGATAAGATCGCTAGGGTGCCTCGAGGTCATGATGTCCGTTCCTACTTTAAAGAGGCATGTACCTGAGGGACCTCAGGTACATGCCTCCTTAAAATAGGAAGGAGGGCCAGTCCCTTAATATAATCTCCAGGGGCAGATTGCCTGGCTATACCCGCAGACACTGGTTATTCATTTTAGTTGCAAACACATAGATGCATAAAACTGTTTACTTAATCCCTCCCCATTATATTCAGATTAACAGAATATAAAAAAGGGTTAATCAAAATCATTCATCCGATTTCAAAACTCAATATTTTCATAATTAAACTACACATATGGAAAGCAATACATGAATACAAAGGACAAGTGTGGAAATTTTTATTGTGAACTCTAGATGGCCTCGTGTGTTCTTTGAGAAACTATTACACAAAAACTATCGAAGAAGCTTTCACGGAGTTACCTCCCAGTTGGCTTAGTCGCAGTAGCCCTGATGACTTGATGTTACACACCTGGCCACCTAAGTCAACTGTTATGGCATCATTCGATTTCTTCCTTCGGAGGTTTGTAAAAGATGAGTGTATGCTCCACCGTTGTCCTCAAATTCAAGTGTTTTTAAGAAAACTGATTTATGCTGCTGCGCAATCAATTGTCACTAACACTTTACAACGTATTTGGAAGGTATTTATATATGGAATTGACAGCATGCGTGCAACTAAAGGAACTTATATCGAAAACTTGTAAAAAGAAATTTTATATTTTCCCTTTACATTCACGTATTACTTATCCTTCTTTGTTCATTTATTTATGAAATTTTGAAATCCGATGAATCATTTTGAATAACCATCTACTGTCAGTGAATTCTGTTATGATACATAAAAATTCCGTCATCTATTTCATTTTGAACCAAACTTGAAGAAACAAAGTTGGTCGCTCTAATTACGATATTTTAAGTTAAATCCAGTTTTGGAAATTTACAATAATCAGGCACGCGTACAGTAAAATGTAGCATGATAAATTTACGAAAATCGGATCAAAAATTAAAAAATATTAACAATTCTTCATTTTCCACTCATAATTCAGTCATAGATTCAAATAGTGCGAGTAAAACAGCTCCGAATCCTTTCACTCAAAATGCTAAAGAGAGTTTGAATTTCTATATAGTATTTTTTCTTGAATAAATATGATCCATGTATTTTTTTCTGCGGATTTCTTAATTTCTATCCTCGTGTCTCTTATCCGAGCGGCTGGCACGAATCCAGGACTCTAGCAATTAGCCGAGGGGAAGAAATAAGTAAATAAATGCTCCTAAAAAGAGTCTCCGCTGATAACTGAGGACAGAAATTGGGCAGTACAAGAGGGTGGCCTGTGTTTCATACTTTTTCCACTAACAAACAATCCTTCTTAAAGTAAATAAAGCTGGCCATTTTTAAAGTTTATCTCAGCACTATTACTCGCGTCACTTGGTTCATGTAAGAGCCTTAGGCTATGGATCATTGGTTCAAAGCATATTGTCCCCTTTTCTTTTCCTTTTACTTTACAATGTTTTAAAAATTATAAGAACAGTAATGAATTTCTGCATTTCTCTAGAATACAACATAGTATGCAAATTTTAATCGAGTGCATTTTAAATGGATAGAGAAACACATTCTATAATAATTACATCTTTAAAAATTAATCTATATTTTATTAAGTTCTACTCATTTTTTTTTAAAAAATTGAATAAAGTGTTTCTTTCACCACCTGATAAAATTGGTATATTATACGTCTCATTAGAATCCAAACGCACGCTTTACTATTTCATCACCGCATTCCATCAGAAGCAAAGGCGCAAATTTTGATTGTGTTATTCTCGATTTATTTCAAGATGCTGTGAGAGAAAGAATTATCAAAAGGTGAAGTGAGAATTTTTTTAAATTTTATTAGGGCACAAGTAAATAATAAAGCGTTCTGATACTGCCATTCACAATGCCTTAGTTAGACTGAAATGGATTAAAACTATCATATCACGGAACGATGAGTGGAAACAAATTATATTTTCTGATGAGCAGAAACCTTGACGGCGTTGATGACTACAAATACTAATACCGTGATTTAAGGAAGGAATCCAAAGAATCTTTCATCCGACAAATGGGAGGAGGATCAGTAATGGTTTGGAGAGTCTTTAGCCGTGCAAATTTCAGGACGTATGAACATCGCACAATATCAAGCTGTTCTATGTGATCAAGTGATATCATTTGGCCTTTATTAGGTTAACTGGATATTTTAGCAGGACAAGGCTTTTTGCCATACGTCTAAATCCCCTCAGGAATGTTTTTTTTTTTTTAAAAAAAAAAACAAGTTAAAGTTTTGTCATGGTAGAAACGTGTAATGAAGAGTTTTCGTTAGCGTATGAACTGGAAGTAGCCGAAGTAAAAGAATGACACAATATTTCTGAAATTGAACTTAACCGCCTGTGTCCATATCATTAAAAAATAGAGTGTTTGAGGTTATCTGGAAAAATAGAGGATAATTATGTTAACTTTAATGCTATCATTTATAAATAAGTAGTCGTACAATTTATTAACAAAGATTTTTCATTCATTTTTAATATTTTTGTTAATTTAATCATTTAATGCATCATTTGAAATTATTAAAACCTAATTATAATAAATATGTTGTAATATCTATTTTTTTTAGAATTTTAGAAATTAAAGTGATCTAATAAATTATTAATGGACTATATGATTACAGCCAGCTTTCATTAATCTGGCGTTATTCAGAGTCAATAACAGCGGGGTATCCAAAGGGTAGGCACGGGGGTACTTGCCTCTCCCCTTTATAATTTGACATACAGACAAAATAGCATACCAGAGCAGAAAATCCCAGTCAAATTCAAAAGTATTTATACTGATGTTTTGTTGTATCCTAAAATGGAACCAACCAATCTTTCGTATAGTTAGTTTTCAGTTCTTGATAATTTATAATGTAAATATAAAAATATATTAATATTAATATACACTCAAAGAGAGATATTAAGGACTAATTAATCATGAGTAATAAACGAAATAAATAAAGTTAAATGTTATGAACTTTTAAAAGGGGAAATAAAGTTGATGATTTCTTTTCTGATGTTAGTAACATTGTAACTGTTAATATTCCTATTTATATAGAACGCCACACCTTCGGCCCTGATTTTTTATATAATGTGAGTGGCTTTGTCTGCTTTAATGTTTATTTGAATCTTTTAATGTAAGTTTTATTAATTGTGTGAATCAGGAAGAAGTTTCTACTTCAACATCTCGGGGGTTGAGGGAGGAGGAAACCGAAGAAGCATTATGTGATTCATGGCTATCAAATGAAAATTACAAATTTTCATGTGTTGCACAAGGAAAGAAAAATCGTTCTTTTAAATTACATTGGATTTTGATTTTTCACGGCGATCCTACAGTCATAAATTTGGTGATTGCTTATGTAGATATTGAGTGTTGTTTTTGGAGCTTCTGACGAAGGTTGAAAGAATTACACTCAAGAGTATAGGCACCCTTTCTAGGGAGTTACTTTTGCGGAAAGAACTTTGGATTAACAAATCACAAAAAGTTGACAATCCATTGGAAACTTTCAAATTTTTCTTCAATGTTTTCTAAATTGCAGGTTATTTAAAGAATTTTTTGTGTTTGACATCAATCATTTGACTGATATTGCTGAAGCACTCTTTATTTCTTTAAAAAGAACAAACACATTTTTAAGGTCCATCATGGATCAAGAGAAGCTGATAGTCTGAATATTATAAATATAAATAAAAGAGATAAAAGTAGGTGCAGATGAGACTCTGGATCTATTTTGCAGAGAAGCACGAGGGAAACTATAATTAATTTAAGTCCTCTAAATGAAATTTACCTGGTATACCTGCTTTTTCTTTATTTTTGTGTGATAAGTTAGTAAATTAATCTTTAGAGAAATGACTTTATGCCCTCTCCCCCCTCCCTTGTCAAATGTTCCTTGGTCTGCTAATGGTCAACATAGATTTAAAGGGGAATCAAAGATAAATAAATCTAGGTAATAATTAAAACGACTGAAACAGGTATTTGATATTTTTACGCGTATTATAAACATGGGTAGATAATATAATTAAGCTGCAAAGCATCTCGATATTCTAGCAACTGCAAATTAAATCCAAGCAATGATCATACATGACATTAAATATATTCTTGTATTGATAAAAAACACAACACAAAAGAAAAACTAATTCAGTACGATGGAAATTAAAATAAGTTGTGTCAAGATAATTAATATATAATTACCTCTACTCACACTTAATAGATTTATTAATACTTCAGAGCTTCGAGAAACAGTTTACTGTTAGGTACACTGTATATACATAATTATAATGTGTAAATGTGATATGTAACCCGTTTGAAAACAAGAAATACTGTACTTAAATTAAAGCTTGCAATGAGTGAAATTGACGATCAGCACTGGTAGTCAAGGTCAAAAAACGCCCGAATCCATACGAAAAAACACTTGAACAAATGGCTCGATTGATGCCGAATTATAGAATGTTCGAACCATCGAATGTCTGATTGAAGAGAAGTGACTGTGTTAAATTTTAATTTAATTTTATAAATCTTATATCTTCTTGCTTCCCCTGTTTTTGTTTGGTATTTGTTTTTTTATTTTGGTATTCTTTTTTAACCCCCCCCTTTTTTTTTGTTTCTGTACATTTAGAGTAAATCTGTTTTTTTTTTATCAAACAATTGTTTCTGTTGTTACTCTGTATGTATATATATATATATATATATATATATATATATATATATATATATATCTGTGTGTGTGTTTTCATAGACAAACTCTATAACAAAAAAAAAGCGATGCACCATGGAGTTGCAAGATTGTAATGAAATTTCATATGCAAAGACATTTGGACCGAACATACAAATGATTAAAATTTGGTGTCCAATGAATGAATAGCGGGAGCTACAGCGCATCGGAACTGCGCACTCACAGGTGTATATAAGAAGAGATTCTCAATCTGATGGTCAAATTTTCTTTTGCTTTGCGATTTAGGATATCTTACAACGACTGGAGAAATGCCTCGCCGAAGTACTCGAACTCTTTACGAGCAATTGTCAGAGTCTTAAAGAGGTCGTATCATTGGACTGAAAGAGGCAGGTTGGGCAAATCGGAGAATCGCTCGTCATAAGGGTCAAAGCGATGTGGTGATTAGAATATGCTAGCAAGAATGGGGGGGGGGAAGACAATGGACATTTCAGCGTCATGATGGTAGCGATCGACCTAGGGCCACAGCAGATCGCGAGGAGAAAGTGATTGTCAGATCAGCTATCACAGCGCCTGATTCATTGTTATCATCAATTAGACTTGTGACCTACTATCATGACCATTCACAGACGGCTGATAGAGCTAAATCTACATTCGTACTGACCACTACACCCCCTGCAACTGCACTCACGCCTGCACACTTTTGAGCCAGATTGCAGTGGTGCTTGGGTCTATCAGGTTGGAATGATGCTGACTGGAGACGTATAGTGTTTAGCGTCGAATCCCGTTCCCAACTGTGTCTTGGCGATCATCGAAGACGTATCTGGAGACGCTCAGGGCAGCGTGCCGATTCTGCCTTCACTATTGCACGCCCCACAGGCCCTCAACCAGGAGTTATGCACTGGGGTACCATTTCCTTTAACCCCTTTGGTCGGCATTAGAGGCACACTTATAGCACAGCGGTACGTCGACGACATTCTGAGAGCTGTTTTGCTACCGTTCCTTTTGCAGTACCCTGGCCTTATTTTTGCAGCAAGATAATACCAGATCACATACGGCGTTGTTGCTACGAACTGTCTTACAGTTTGTCAAACACTTCCTTGACCAGCCAGATCTCTCTTCAATCGAGCATGCCTGAGACATGATTGGAAGGCGACTGCATCTACCAAGGAATGTTGGTGACCTAGTCCGACAATTGGAACAAATTTGGCAAGAAATTTCGCAGGAGACCATCAGGGAGCTTTATCACTCTATGCCATGTCGTGTGGGAGCTTGCATCGAGGCTACAGGTAGATCAACACCTCATTCAGCTCGTTGCTTTGTAACTATGTAACTCTGAAATAAATCATTCAATTTTTCTGAAATCTTAATCATTTTGTATTCTGTACATAATTTTCCTATCTTGTAATTTCTGTAATTAATTTCATTTCTCGATCGGACAACTCCTTTTTGGTGCGTCGTTTTTTTTTTGTTATAGAGTGTATTTTCTTAATGAATATTTACTTTTTTGTGTGTCACAGAAGATTTATTATTTTTGTGCCAAGTTCTAGTGTGCCTATTAAAGAGTGTTCTGTCCTTGACGCTATTGACAGAATAACAATATGTTTCCTTTGTTTATTTTGCTTTCAAAACACTTCAGTGTTGTTGCATCTTAAAAGTCTTGTCTTAAAGTGGTCATGGCCATAAGCTTGCGGCCGGGGATGTTTTTGTCGAGTTATTCGTTCAAGTTCTGATACACTGAAGACCGCCATGCAGCGGGGCTGATGCACGTTAAATCTATTAAAGCTTTAAGTGCTCCAATTGGCGTGTTGTGGAAGTTCGGTGAGAAAGATGCCAGATGCTAAATTTGCATATACCACGAGTAGGTACCATGTGCATCTTGCAACCACAATAACATCATGCACCATTATTATTTTTACATATTCAAAATGTGTGAGTACTTTTCAATAATGGTTTCGTATTTTTAATTTGATGTTGTTTGAACGATATGCATACGTCAGTTAAAATTACCAGAATTAGCACTCTCTGTTGTCGCGATTTTAAACAGCTTTTTTTATGTCTTACAAAATCTATTATGACAGTGTATATAAATATATTTAAATGCATATCTCACCAACCCATAGATATTCGCTAATCGCGTTTTACTTTCACAACGAACTTCTGAAACGCCTAGTAACTATACCTAACTCATAATAACAACCTGTAATGATATTTTTATTTTTTATGCTTTGGGATGTATAATGATAGCTGTTACTTTTTATTAAAAGTTTGAGGATTAAATTCATCAAATTTAATTCATACTAGTTAAAATATTTAAGAAATTCTCTCTACCAAAGTCTCAATTTGAAATATGAACTATAAAAATACAAATGAGTCATATAATTTATGGAGAATTCTTGACGATGAAATAATGTTAAATCTTTCATAAAACTGTCGTACTGTATTCTTTATCATTCTCTCAAAAGAAAATTCGAAAACCTCGGTTAGAAACCTATATATTCGTTATTTTTTTGTATCCATTTCTTTTTATTAAGTGATAAATTTAAAAAAAAAGAGGAAATAGCGGACCATAAATAAACTTTCACTTTCAAAGAGAGAGAAAAATGAACCAACGGCAATCGTTAGCCATTTATTTTCCCTACTAATAAAAAACTCTCGCCAATTTATAATAAAAATCATTCGTCATTTTTAAAAGATAAAAGTACTCCCAAGATGGATATAGATCTCTATTTTTTTTCGCTAAGGCCACCCCAAGAGTTTGACAGTGATGAATTCATCCCTCCCGAGAGCAATAAAAGAGCAGAAGGGATGGATGACTTTCGAGCCTCAGGTAGAGGCTGTTTTGTGGTGTCCAAAGTGCACTCACCTGAATATGTTGGCTGTAGCGAACAGTCCTTCGGCGATGAGGATGGGGTCCCAGGCGTCCCACTTTTCCCGAGGCAGGTGGGCCGTACCCGTGTTCAGCATGATCTCCTTCCGCACCTGAGGTACACAAAATGTTGCAGAATGAAAAATGTTCTACTCGTTTAATTTCATTAAAACTGGGGAAGCTAATGGAATTATTTCGAATTTTATGTTTCATCCTTCGGTCTTAAGTGGGTTCAAGTTGGAGAACCTTTTTAGAGATAACCACTTTTAAAATGGCGGAAAATAATAGCCTTAGTAGTCATAATTTTTTGAATAATGCTCATGATCAAAAACTTTCTTATGAATAACATGAGTACCACTGCAAAGTATGGTTATGTTTTATGTAATTAAATAGGTTGAATATTTTATTTCTATGAATTTGTGAAGAAGTATACGTTTAAAATCTTTTAAGAGAACATAGGCACGCAAAAAAGCGAAATTTTGGGAATTCTCTTATTGAAGAAAATATATGTCTATAAGCAATTTTCTATCAGCATTATAAACATTTATTTAAATTTGATTATTTTTTTATTCCCTAATATAGTTCTTGAACAAAGGAAAACTATGTACTTTTCAATGACCATTATTATTATGCACTAGATTTCAAATGAATTTCTTAAAATTCACAATGCTTTGGAATTCCAATTTGAATTGGAGGTCACAATTTTTATAGAGTTTATTTTTAATCGCGTAGCAAAGAAATCCATTGATAGGTTTTTAATAATTTTATAGTTTAATCAAAAATTACAAATGAAATACTTTTTGGAATATTTTTTAAGCACAAAATTATAAATGGAAATTCTAGAATTATTTTATGTTTCTGTTAACGATTCGATTCACACAATAAAACGATGCGTAATTTTTTTTTTCATTTTACTCTTGAATATACTTAAAACTTTTTATACAAATATTTTAATTATTAAAATGAACTGAGTCATTTAAATGTATATGAAAAATGAAGTAAAATTTAAATGTATAAAAATTTAAGTATTATAAATATTCATACTTAATTCTATGAACATTAAGCAAAAAATAGAGAATTTGGAAAATCCTGTATATGCATCTCAAAGATATATGTAACGACTTTTTTAAAATTATTCTTCCTTTTAACAGAGATTAAGACAAATACAGACACAATGTCTTTCAAAATTTAAGAAATAATGATTTACAAAATCATTATTGTTACTAAAATCAAGATATCGGCTGTCATAACTCACCAATGTTATTTTTAATAAACAATATTTCTTATTCCAACAACTTGCTGTTGATAATTAAATCAAGAAATACTGTTTCAACCTTTACTTTTGGAGAACTAAATATACAGATGAGTGTTTTTGTATTGTTACTTTATATTCCTTCATACTCTATAAGCAATAATTATTTAGAATTTCGTTTCCGTAAATAATATAAAATAGTACTCACTTGGAAATAGGCGACGATCCTGAGAGCTATGGTTGCAACGTAAAGGGAATTGGTGATGAAGTCGATTATGTTCCACATATCGGCTACATATTCCATCAGCCCCAGTTCCCACAGCTGCTTTATCTCGCTCCAGATCAGACCTGGACCGCAAAAAATGTATCGATTTAAGCAAATGAAAAAACTGAAAAATGTTCACCTTTAAAAGCGGTGTATGTTTCATTATATATATATATATATATATTAAACCTGAGTATATTTAGAAGCATAATTTATAATCATATATTACATAATTTTTGACTTATGACTGAAATGTAAGAAACGAGCATTAACTTTGAAAAGAAATTTAACTGCAAGCCTATTAGCTTTCGAATTTTACAAAGAGAAATTTAAATAAAATTAATTGTCATAAATTTTAATAATTTTCTCATTTTAATTTTTTTTTTGTTATTTTAAGGAAACTTCCTCCCTATTTTGAACTATAATATTTTCAGTTTTAAATGTATTTTTGCAATTTTCTTGTATAAGTTCTATTTTTTTACTGCAGGCATTACTCTATACTTCCAGTAGAGGTTAAGCATCAATTTGAGCAGGAGTTCTATGCAATATTTTTGCTTTGTACAGCGGTTCATGTAAGAGTGCATAGAAAGTTAATTGGTTTAATATTCCTTACTATATTTTGCATATATATTTTAATACATATTCTGCTGGTTAAACAATGTTTTAATAGTTCCAAACATTCCCAAAATGAGAAGAAAAAAGTCTTATAAACGAAAATGGTAATAACATGTATTCAAAATATCAGGAAAGAAGAAATTAAATAAAATGTAATGTATTCAATATTTCTTTAGACAGATTATTTGATTTTTACTTCTATACCATTGTTGATTTATTGAATTATTCTTTTATATTTTTGATTCATTATTTTTGTTTCACACGCACACACACACACGCGCACGCACGCTCTCGCGCGCGTGTGTGTAGGCTATAAAACATAGTCGAAAATAATTTTTCTGTCTTTCACACAAATTAATATTCAACTGATTTTAATACTCTATTAAACAAAATAAAAGTTATTTTGAACATGGAGAAATGGATGGACACTTTGATGATTTTAAAGCAATGATTTAAAATTACTGCTTAAAAAATCGATCTAGTCAAAAATGAATAATATTATTTAACTTAAGAAATGATCTGTCACTTTGATTTTCTTTTTTGCTGGATACTTTTTAAAATTATTACGGGCAGAGTCTGATATTTAAATCAGATTCCTCACGCAATTTTGCGTTTTATTACATGTATCGAATATCACGAGTGGAGAACACTCGCTTAGAGTTGCTAACTTCAAATCTATCATCCTGTTATTTGGCGTTTTTTCAACCTTAAAAAATGGTAGGAAATAATTGCTGTAATCTGGATAATATTAGGGGATAATGTGTAATTTAGCTATCTAAAAAACCAAAATGTTAAGCCATTCTAAGAATTGAAAACATTGGCTGCCGAGTAACATTAGCGGAGCCTAAACTCATCCCGTAGGGAGAAATCTATTCAAAAATCCATCACAAAAACAATCTCGTTGCATACTTCGCAGTATTAGCTCATTTGAAAAACGAATCACGTTGGCATCAGAATATATTTTAGAGATGTAGTAAATCCTCTCCAGTTTGTAAGACGGGTGAATGAGAGAGTGAATGTTAGGAATATTGGCACAAGAGTCAGATGTGGCTATGCTGCGCAAAAGAAGATTGAACTGTGGTCTAGATATGAACAAAATTGGGAAAAAAAGATAAAAATTTGTTGACAAGAAGGATGGTCGAAAATAGAGAAATATCGCTAGGGTAACCCGAGGGTGCGTCACCCATCTTAAGTAAATGCAGTAAACTCGAAGACAAGTGTCTGAGGACCTGTGATATAATCTCCAGGGGTAGGACGCCCGGCTATACCCCCAGACGTTGGGTACCTATTTTAATCGCCTCTTACGACATGCTATAGTGGGACTATTTTTTCACACCCGGAAAAAATAGTCCCACTATAAGAAGGGAAGTCTTACAGTAGGACTATTTCCTCGTTTGTTAGACGAGACGGGAAGTCATTTGTTAATGCTTCAAAGTAGAACCAACGTCGTTCTACATTCAATAGTAATAAATTAATTTCTTCAATAAACTTGCTCAAATCCCCGATGTCTTAATTACTGATGACACATTTAGTCTGCAAACCGAATAAATCCTTTACTACTAAAAACCCTCTGGTAATTTTTTGATCATATGATGTTGCAGAAACAAAAAGTTTCAGAGCGTCTGAGAAATTCTTCGGGAATATATATTTCTTAAACTTCCTTTTAAATTAATTTCGTAACTTATTTCCTTAAAAAAATCATTAATTATTCAGTTAATATCCAAAACACAAACTCTGGATATTTCAACTTGAGTAATATTTTATGTCAAAGATGTCGTAATCGCTTCATTTCATAATCAAAAAATATTTTTAAGATTCCGTTCCATTTCCTCTCAATAGTTACATTCACTCGCAATCATGCAAGAATCTGTATTAAATTAATTAATACATACTTAAAAACAGTAATCGGAAGGTTTTTCTGGCCATTAGGCTGAAACATTTTCTTCACTATTTTTTAATTCCCTACAGTTCTGAAATGAATTTTTCTCTAGTAAACCCAGCATAGGCTTCTCGACAAATAAAAGCAAGCTTCCTTCCCCCATGACTTTCCCATTACCCTCGTTAGCCGTCAATCTTAGCTTGTACCATTGCGGAGAAAGGAGGTTTTCTTTCTCCCTTAGCCAGTTACTATCAATGCGTTTGCGCTCTGCCGGACTTGCTTGCAGATTCTGAATGGAGTGCCACTTGGCGTTCCTCAGAGCACAGTCACTTTCGACTTGGCAATAGCAACAACTAATTTTTTTTTTAATTAATCAAGCAACTTTCCAATTATGTTATATTTTATTAATAGTTATGATTCGAAAGACCTTCCTAATTGTTAAGAAAGACATTCCGAAAGCTCAATTTCTTCGTCTTATATGAAAAGTTTCAGCTAAAATTAAATCCCAGATTAAGTGTCTGGACCTTTATATTTCTTGATATTATATTAAGCTAATGTTAAAAAAAATATGACATCAACTCGGTTCTTTTTTTTTCGGATAGAAAATTTTTTCAACAAAAATGTTTCAGTCTGGCTTCGTTGTTTAGAGCAGCATATTTTATTACAGTCTATTCATTTTTATCTGAATTAATCCATTTTTCTGGTGAAAAATGTGTTCTACTTTTCGACTTTTCATGTGTTCTACTATACTATAATGCTAAATGCGTATCTTACATTATAATGCTAACTGCGTATCCTACATTATAATGCTAACTGCG
>BMAW01109703.1:1935284-1977660 GCA_019974015.1 Nephila pilipes | reverse complement strand
TACATTATAATGCTAACTGCGTATCCTACATTATAATGCTAACTGCGTATCCTACATTATAATGCTGAATGCGTATCGTATATTATAATGCTATACTTTGATATTATATTATAATGCTATACTTTAATATTATATTATAATGTAATACTTTAATATTATATTATAATACTAATACTGAATGGTTTTTTTTACATTACATAATGAGGGGGAAAATTAAGTAATTATGGAATGTTTCTAAATTTTGAATTTATAGTATAAGGAATGGAAATATGCGTCACAACGCTTCGAATTTATGAGAAAATTGGAACAATTTTCTGTCTTAAAATATGTCAAGAGTTTGATTCAGGTTCTATTACTGGGCGAAGACAGCCTTAGGCATCGAATAGATAATTGATCTAAACAAAACTACTCTTGAGAAAAATGTCAGTAACTCACCCATAACCCACGCGAGTATCATCCATTCCACGACGCTAGGGGGTGCTCCCCGCTTTGTCGTAACAGTGGACTTCATTTTCTTTTTCATTTCGTCCGTCCCAAACCAATCCACAAGCACAGTCTCGATGCGCTGCGAGGCAAGGATCAGCAAAACTGGCGATAAGGAATTTTAAAAAAAAGTTATTTGAGGTATGGGAAAACATCCTGCATGCACTCTAAGATTTTAAAAAAAATATAACACACCAAGAAAGAGGCACTCAATTATGCCAAAAATAAGTGGATATGTCTACACAGGTCATTTGGATGTAGTCGGAATCATACTCTTTTGTGTCGAAGTCTCCCGTTTCCAATTGTGTCCTAGTGATCGGCGCAAACGTAACTGAAGGGTTCAGGGTTGAGTATAGCGAACTACAATAAGGCGTTTTAATATGGGTTGCAATTTCCTTTCACTGATTTGTTAATTTATCAGGAACACTGAATGACTTTGCCCCATCATTTAACGGCCACATGCAGCACGTATAGATGTAAATGGTCTTCATACTTGCCAAATACTTCCTTAGCCATTTAGGTCCTCTTATCTCTTCCCCATACAACACATTTTGGGCCTGATGGAAAAGTACCTGCTATCGTCCAAAATTGTTGTCTAAATAGTGGAAGACAATTTGACTATAAATCCTGCAGGACATTATCCGGCAATTTTATTGGCCTATTCGATAACGCGAATGATATTTTGCATTCTGGGCACATCTAGACCAAAGCCTTATAACTTCCTCACTTTATAAGGATTGAATTCTGAAATAAAACATCAAATTACTCTGAAATTGCAATCATTTCTTTTTCTACTCCCGTACATCCATACATCGTCGCAAATGTACAACTCATTCATGGGGAATCGCATGTTAGAATTAGCAAAACAGACATGAAGTATTTTTATTAACAGCGACTTTTCGAACAAAACGAATTTCTATTAAAAATTGGCTTATTATGAAAGAGATACTAAATTAAAAATTTATATCGTCAATACGATTTTCTTCCTGACTTAAGGTTCATATCTACCAGGAATTTTGAGTTCGTGGACGTAATAATACACCTATAGCATATCTATTTTCTTCATCAAATCTGAATTAATTGTATTTATTTGAATGCATTAATAAGGATATCGAAAGAGAGTAAAAAATCTTACACATGGTTTCTCAGAAACTATTTTTAACCTCTGTTTTAAAAATATTTTTGCATATACTTTAATAATTCATCTGCATGTTTTTTAGATCTCTGAGAATATTTGAAATTTCTCAAATTTTCTAAGAATATTTAAAAATATATTCAGAAATTGGAGAAAAAAAAAATGTAATTGAGCGAAATCCAAAATTTTGTTTAAATCTGGTGGATGCATTTCATTACATTAAAATAAGTACAATGATCTGGATTTGAGAAGGAAAGAAAGGAGTCCATAGGATAACGGTTCTGGCGTATTCAAAATAGTTAGCAAACTGGAATATTTAACTGACTGCATAACCGATTTTTAAATAAATATGGCTTTAAATTTTTTCTCGACTTTCGCAAGTTCTTTACGTATTTTCAAGGATAACAATTTAAGAATATTTTGTCCCCAATTTAACACCTTTATAAAAATATTTATGTTTAAAGTAGTATAGAATTCATTTATTTGGACATTTTCTCAGTTAAATATTCACTACAGGCTTCATAAAATTTAGAAAAAAAAAAAAAAAAAAAAGCTCATTTTTAGCACAGTAATGAAAAAAAAATTCAAGTATTTAAAAATCAATTGAATATATATATATATATATATATATATATATAAACAATGAAATGGAGTTTCATATAGTTACTCAATTGGAAAATGAGCGTGTACTATTTCATATATTTATCATATGCTTTATGTATAGTAACAAGTAATATTAACACAATACTGGCCACGGAAACAAATCTTCATAAATTTTATTAATCTTTTTTACTACGTACATTTATAATACAATAAATGAAGCTAATTAAGCAATTAGAAATAAAACAAATAAACCAATTGTAATTTTAATCAAATAAAATTTTAGTTATTAATTTATTAGAAAAACTACTGATACCTTATAAACAATGTTGTTGGATCAGATGTGCTGAATACTGCTGGGGTCTCGAAAAAAATTAGTTTGGAAGTTATGTTTACGCACATTTGATAGTGTAATGGGTTGTGACAGGTATGTAGCTGTTTCTAATATGAATATTGCTCTCATGGGAATTATATATATATATATATATATATGTGTGTGTGTGTGTGTGTGTGTGAAATAAATGCGGAATATATCAAATAAATCGCAGATTTAATTAAATGTTTACTAGGATGATTCGGTAAATACATTTGTTAAGAATGGAAACGGGGTAAAACTCATTGAAATATTATCCTGAGAAGTCCACTCGTAAGATGTCCTTCGCTGGGTGACTATTGCTTAGGAAAAAGTGATCGTTTTTCTTTTTCTGAGAAGTCCACTCGAAGGATATCCTTCGCATCCAAAAAAATATTCTTCATCACTTTTCCGGCAATCATCGCCTTTTATGAAGCTCATTCACTGGATGTAACTGATTGTTTTGATTGTCGCTTTATTTCCGGTACATTATGATAAACAATGACAACTAGCAATCATAACTAACATATGAAGCAGTGTCATATACGTCAAAACACTGTTTAATTGGTAGAACCTCGCTAGCTTATCAACGTTATCTTTCTTGGAAAGCGGATACTGTTTGAACCACCTTTGCAATTATAGTTATTTCAGTGAATTAATTTAAAAAAAATATATCAAGTTTATTTTTCAGGAAAAAAGCAAATATATCCATGTTTTCAATTCGTGAATTGTGATTGCTTATAAGCAGTGTATAAAAATAATACGCAACTCACATATTAAAATGACGAGCGGAAGGAAAAGCGATTCAAATAGGAAATTTTTATATGTTTTTAGAACAGTGTGTTCAACTGATAAAATTAATTACGATTTTCTTCTTCTAGCTAAAAGCTAATTAATTAAAGAATAACCCATTACATTTATAAAACAAATGGAGCAAAAATATGATCTCTTATCCAGAAGAGGTTTAAAAACAAGAAATTTTTCGATACATAAATTTAATCGATAAGCAAGGTTTTTGCTCCTTTTCAAAATTCTTTTAGCATTCCTTCAGTATAAAAGAGGAAAAAGTCATTGTGGCATTATATATCTTGACACCATCGATCTCTGGAGTGTCAAATCAAACAATGCTCCCCAGAAACTTTCGAAAAATGTCCCTTACAAGTACAGATGAGAAAGAAGGGGAAAAAATGGCAGAAACAACGCGAAGTTTCTTATTTTACAGAGAAAAGAGATTAATTCATTCTATCACTTTCTGGATTCTACGAGAGAGTCACGTTTTTTTGATGGATGAATTTACTTCGATGTGCCCTTTTATCATCAGTTTCACTTGAAATAGGAAACAAGAAAAGTCCTTTGTTTTCTTTATCATCTGGTCGTCACATAAAGCGAAGATTAACAGGAATTGAATCAATCATCAATTTGTCGAGTTCTCTTCCTGTCCTAAAAAGCTTTTTTTTTGTTGTTCTCTGATTCGTTCGGTCAAGATTATGCGCCTATTTTTTTTTTTTTATCAATTGTTCGGAAGCAAATAAAAAGTTTGTTAAACTTTGTTCTAATACATCACATCGCATAAAATTACTTTCTTAGGCTAATGTCGCTTTTTTTTTTTTTTTAAAAAAAATTAATATTAAGATTCAAAATAAACCTTGTCAATACTGTCGAAAGTAAGGCTGAAGTAATCATTTTCAAGTAACAGTAAATTTCTTTGCATAAGTTTTAATACGCCATTTATATATACAAGTAGGACAATTTGCTTAAATGTTACACAAATTAAAATACTTTTCTCGGTGTTTCTTCTTACATACGCTACACGTTTCTGAACCTTTTCTTCCGTTTACTTAAATTCTATTTACTGATAGTGATCACAAATCACATTTTGAATTGAATGTGAGGAATGTCTTCTGGATTTTTTTTTTTTGGTATCTCATCATGCCTATGTTTATTTCAAAACAAATTCCTATGTTTTTCGTTGAGGACGCTATCTGTAGTTGTGAGAGCACTTAAGCACGAAAATTTAACATCCAAAAGTCAAATAAGACGTTCATAGCAATGTAAGAAATAATAAAGTACTGTCTTTTTGTTTTTGTGTTTATAAATAACATTCGAAGGTTTAAAAAAAAGGATCGTCATTGCTATGTAAATTTCGTCTTTTTCATATTTTGATAATTTCAATACCCCATTTATTTAGTTTTAGTTACACCGAATGCTAAAATTAGCATTCGGATGTTCGAAAAAACAATGATTTTTTAACACATAATATTAATTACAGTTAATTTCGAAAGGAATTTTTATTTTTCTGTTGCTTATCAATAAAAATACGAAATATCTTAATTAGTAGAATCGGGGTTTAATTGTCATAGTATTTCAGTTACTTAAAACTGCTGCATGGATTAATAGATGTTGCTACACATTTTGTGAAAGGTAGGCCTTCCGTTATCTAAAGTGGAGAATGACGTGTATGGTCAAAATTTTTTATCCTTGCTACTCATGGTGGCTCAAAATTCTTCACACTAATCCATACAATAACATTAAATTTGAGATGTGTTATGCTCTGAAACCGAATAATTGTCTGAAAAATCATGAGACGTGTCAAAAACTGAATGTAAGAATGACTCAACCTCGAAGTTATCCAGAAAGATTGAAAATAATAGAGAGGATGGATGTTATTGAATTCTTATAAGTATTTTAACCGACGAAATGTTTATTGGATATGCAACTGAGAGAGAGAACACTAATTCCTACTATTAATTTCGGTATGGCTCAATGTCTGTAGATTTCTCGTTGCATTTATGGAAGTGAAAACACTACTTGGGAGTAATAAAATAAAAGTTTCGGCGAATAAATAATTGGAAAATACTTTACAGCACTCAGAATTCAGCAAAGATATAAATCTTTTCGAGTATATGTTCAAAGAATCGTCCATTCACAGAATAAATTTGATTTATTTGCTCTTCATATGCGAAGGACGCAATAGTTATAGATGATGGTTCTCGGAATTTAGAGCCATGGTCATTTGATAAGATACCTGAACTCGTATTCTCTCTCTTCTGTTTTTCATATCACACTGAGTGAGGATTTAGGTTCTTAATTCCTTTAACGCGCTCGAAGCGGTTCCCATCATTCCACACTGCAGTCTCAATCGAAAACCAGGACACAAACTTGTAGCTCGGCTTGAATATTGTAGGTCACATAATTGAAATAACGCTTATTTGGTTTCTGTGCTCATCTTATAAAACAGGGTACAAGTATTTTAAGAAAATTCAAACTTTGAGAATATGCTATAGTTTCAGAGAATGATTTTTTCCACACTTATTTTCGCATATAAGTTAAGATATTTGGAGCAATTTTTTAAATTTGGTTTAAACCAAAAGCCGTATAAAATCTCATTTTATATTATGTAACTTTTTTCTCTCTATATATAGAGAGAGAAGAATAATGATCAAGATTATTCTTATATATTGAAAGTACTAAAAGATAGTTAGTAACAACAAGCTACTCAACATATCATACAGATTAAACGAACTGTCATCCCCACATTAATGCCACAATTTGATTTCAGATCTGTAAATCCCTTTTTCAGAATTATCAATCAGAATTTCAGGTCATCATTAGACTAAACCTTGATAATGATATTACTGTAACTATTGCTGGAGCAGTATAATCACTAGACAAATCTCTCTTCAATGGAGCGTTCAACATAGATTCTTAATTTTAACTTGTTACCAGATATCCTTCCAATTTAAACTTTACTCCAAAAAAGGTAATGTCCAGGATAGATACAACTTCGGAAGTATCTGTTCACAGCATTACTTTTTTTAGAGTATGTATCATACTTTTTTTTATCTGAGAGATACATCTATTTAAATTAAGCCATTATCTGTAACGATATGAATATTCATGACAAGTACGATTTCATATTTAAGAAAGAGAAGAGTGAAAACAATTGTTCTTCAATATCAGCAGACAGCGGAAGTAGGACTTCGTTGTAATTTAGTGTGTACAGTGGTATAGAAAAGTTGTCTAATAACGTTTGGTGTAGAAAATTAGCAGTGGGATAGCATGCCAGATTGGAGTGCCCTGGATCCACGAACAAATAATCTTAGGAAAATCTTTGTTGTGTGGATAGTGAACCATGGAATCCATATCTAATCATTGATATGAGATGTTTTTCAGAGAGATGTAATTACCCAAAACCCTTAGTAAATTTCCCCAGCATATACCAATACATGAAAAACAACATCATCAGTGTGTCGTTTGGTATCTGAACGGTATCATCTTCCTCAAGATTTGATATATGAGTCAGGATGTAAATACTTTTTTCAAGATTTCATTTACCGTACATTATTAAATATATCTGATATTTATCACATGACTTTTTACATAAACTTTAAGTTGAAAGAGCACAATAAGAGACGAGAGGTCTACTCCTGACCTCTAGGAAACAATGTCAGTGCCAATGTTCTTTTGGGCTGTATGGTATCTGGACTGTGAATCCTGCCCATAAGGCAATACCAGCACCCCCTTTTTCCTAATGAAAGTTTTTCTAATGCTATTTTTCGTTGTCTTGGTGTCTATCACATGTCTTAATACACTTCGAGTTGAAAGAGAGAGGACTCACATAGAAAGGTGACGTATGAGGCCGAATGGCAGATGAACTTGATGAAGGGTTTCCTGAGCGTCCTCCCGACGGAGGAATGGGGCGCCAGGATGTAGCACACCGAGTACACGGGGAAGAAGAGTCCGATGCGACAGATCTCCAAGCACTGCAGCACCACGTTCTTGCGACGGAATCCGGGAAGACCCTCGTACCAGATGGACGCTAGCAGCTGCTGCACGTTGGGATGTGCACAGAACTGAAAAAAGAGGCATGACTCTTGAGTTGGACAATGGACATTTTGATCACTATTTTTGAAATACTCTCGATATAATGAAAATATTTAGTTAAATACTTAAATTTAAGGTTTGAACTTTTAACGTTAATTTCGAAAGAAAGTGTGAATTTATAATGATATTATTAATTTATAATGAATTTAGTGCAGAACTGTTATTGGGTAGGTTCTTTAAGTACATGGGTAATTTTTAGTGTGACTCTTCATGTAAACGTAAGTGCTAAACTCCCATTGTTATTGTGCAAAACAATCCCTTCTGTGTTCCCAGAGGTTTCTAATTGAAGAAGGGGAGAGGGAAGAAATGTCGAGTTTCATCATAGTTGTATTCACTCTTTTTCCCGTTTCTTAGATAAAAAAAAATGTTTCAAATTATATTTCAGATAAAAATTTTAATATTTTTGAGATGACTTTTTAGTTGCTTTTTCAAATTCATTATCATTATATTTCTGTTAAAAATCACGCTGAAGAAAATAGAATCTAAAAACAAATAATACATGATCACTTACAGGAATGTGTCGGATTGATTCAAAAAGTAATCTGTTGGACGAAAGAGTGCGTTGCTAAAGCGAATTGGTTTTTCCATTGTGCTACCATGTTTTAAACAGGACAAACACAATTTTGTCACAGATTCAGGGTTTGGTTTTGATTTGGAAGCCATTTGCTGCCAAATCAAAATCTGATTTTTGTCGCCATCGATGTCATCAAATTATATACCGAAGTTGTTACCGTCGATGAAACCGAATATTACCTCATTATCATCAAATTATATACCGAAAAGTAACTAATAATCAAAATGATGGATTGCATCCGGTGAATTTGTTCATCGGCCGTAAAAGTACGGCGGCGATTTGTTGGGATGCGAAAAGTATCATACTCATGGATTTCTTAGAAAAATGAAAAACGATTACTGAACAATACTTCAGTGAGTTACCAGTACCAATTGCTTATGAATTACCTTCGTAAATGTCTTTTCGTGTGTTTTGGAAATTGTTTATAAGCAAGATGGCTTAAAATCAAGAGATCACTTTCCATATTCTTTTAATAATTTTGGAGTATTTATGAGTATAGTAAAATCTTTTGAATCGCTTTTATGCTTCATTAAATATTTATTATTGAAAAATATTATTGAATATTATGTTTCATTAAATATTTATTGAAAAACTGGAATATATTAAAGAACAGAATTAGAATGAATTAAATTTCTCACTTTGTTCTAAATTTGAAAGCAAAATAAAAAAATGAATTAAATGATTGTGATCTTCACTAGCGTTTTGAAAATAATCCCCATATGTGATTGTGAGCTTAAATTAGAGTAGAAAATACTTGATATATTTTGTTTACTGTTATAGAATGCTTATTAACGTCTTCGCATCCATGCAATATCAATTTCTCAAAATCTTTTGCTTCTCAAATTAAACCTATCTTTTCAAAAATAAATAAATAAAGATCAAAACCCCAGCTCCTAACGCTATGCTGATATCATACCTGTTTAAGGATTAACGTTTACTAAGTACATAAATATCGAATGTAAGGAAAAAAACTGAGTGATTTGTAACATTTATTTTTTTAGATAAATTAAATATTCACTGTGACGAGAAAGAAAAAATAATCATAAAATTTCAGTCAAGAAATATTAAACCTGAAGTAGTAAATTATTCAAAATTAAAAATTAGCACGACTTCAGTAATTGTTAAGTAATAATAATAAGTACACATTAATAGAATAGCATAAACTCAATTTAAGCGTAAGAACTTAATTCTAAATGAAATATGAAGTATTCCAATACATCATCTCGTATATTGCAATATATACAAAAGAGAAACTCAATAACCTGATGAAAAAACTAGCATGAAGTTTAAATGAAAGTATAGTTATTTCAATACGTTTATTAAGATTTAAATATTACCTAAATTTTGAAAAACATTTTATACAAGAGTTACAATTTAAATTTTCTACAGTAGAGATATACATTGTGTGAGTTTCCTAATACGTTTTCCTAACATGTGGACCATAGAATAATACATGGAGCAGAAGTTTTCTGTCCTCTTTATGGTATGATAGATTTCAAGAGATCAAATAAAAACTGTTTTCATGTAATATTAAAAAATAGATTCTGAATTCTCTGGACGCGTTTTCAGATAGCAAAACGCTCCAGAATTAATCTTATATTCTTATTCCACTATCCTACGCAGAGTAGCAAATTTTACTATATCTCTCATTTCAGTATAAATAAATGCCTTTTTCCTTTTATAAATGTACTTCATACGAATTTAATTTTCTATGTCGTAATGTTGAATTCTTTTACACCTTCCAAGCTAAAAGAACTAACCACAAACCAGTGAAATGCTTTGAAATTTTAAAAACGTAGTATAATATTTGAATATATGCTTACAACGCTACGAATTGTCAGAGAAATTGGGACATTTTTCTGCCACAAAATATTTTCTGAATTTGATTTATGTCCCTTGATATAACGAAGGCTTTTAAGTTATAGAGTTAGTGTACCTTTAAGACATCCATTTCTTAATTATAGCTATTAAAATTGCATAGTAAATAATTAATACTGTTAACATTACTCGAAAGAAAATTAAATTTTAAAAATTAAAATTAATTTCAGCGAATAATAAAGAGCCAGGAGTGCGTGGGAGGCTGTGAATGCCCCACGTTACTCGCAGAATGAAAAATCCTGAAGGCAAGGTTTCCGATTGGCTGAGTGGTTAACTTTTTCTCTCGGGCAATGAAAGACTGTTATTGAGTAAAGATAAGATTAGGATGACATTCGAAACAACAGTGTCATTAATTAAAAGTTTGATGAAACGCATCTCACCTTCTTCTGCTTGTGCTTGATGGCGAGTTTGAGCCTGCTGAGTAGCATACGGTCTCCCTGCTCGAAGACGGGTCCCGAAGGATCGTAATTGAGGAGCACCTCCAGCTCGTACGAACTCCGGGTGTGGTCGAGCAGCGCGGTCGCGAACTCCTGGCACTGCTTGCGAAGCTCCTGAAAAAGATAACAAGAGTCGAATAATGCTGAATGTCCTTTGAGTTATGTTTGTAATCAAATGGTGGGTAGCCTAAGCTGAACTGAAAGAATTTGAAGCAGGTAGAATGTGCACAAATTGAAATCCCAATTTTTGATACATTTACATTCATTTCAGTATGCCATAACTCCAATTCAAGTTCTGATTTAATATTCAATCAAAAAAAAAAAAAAAAAAAGAATACAGCTGAAATTTCTTTCATTACTATCTCACTTTATCAAAAATCTATACACATCTTATTTTTGAAGTTTTCAAAAAAAAAAAAAAAGTTTGTGAACATTGAATTTTTTGAAATTCAATTTGGAATATCCCCTTCCATATAAAGAGTTTATACTGTAAGAAAATCATATTCTGAAAAAGATTGGGGAAAATCTATTGTGTGTGTGTGATGTATTTTTTCCAAATCAATAAATGTCAGTTATTTTCAACACATTAGTTCTCTCGGTTGAGTCGCATGGCCGCTGTAATCGAGAGGTAATGATTGCAAGTTCATGGCCAGAGTTGTTTCCATTTAGTCGTGGATTCGAGTCTTCATACATTAAACATTCGACGAATAACGGGTCCGATATAAGTTAAATTATTTCACTTTCTGATGTGAGCATGGTGGGGAAATTAGGAGAGCAGGATGCCTGCTTAGGTGTCGTCTTTGTCACTTCATGGAGGCTCAAAATTACGAGGTTTGTTCATCAATAAGTCTAGTGTAGCTTCTAAGACTTTAATAAACAATCAGTTGCTTGAGTCACTTCAAATTATAAAAGTTCAGGAACGAAACGAACCCTTTCTTATTGTTTCTAGATGATAAATTGTTTATTAAAAGGCAGGGACACACACACCTAATAAATGTGGCCGATATAAAATGCAATAACAATATAAAAAAATTAAAAAACACAATAGTAATATAAAATTTTAAGGAATGCTTTTTAATACATGAACTCTTTATTAAAAACAAAGCTTGTTATTACTGAATTTTTAAGAGAAAGCAGAATTATTCGTTTTACTCAACCATGTAATACTATTTTCTCTCAAAAAGTAAGTTTGCATCCGGCCAATAACTAATGGCAAATCTCCTCCCTCCCCCCCATTTAGCAAACGGCCTAGGGAGAAATTCTAAACTTAACGTGAAAGAGAGTCATCGAACGGATTACATGTCGGTGAAGGAAATACTGGACGACAGCGCACGATGAAGCATTTCTTGAAGATAAAAGTTATTGGATCCAGTTTAAATATTTTTATTCTTATTATATGCTACATTTTCGAGAAAGAGCCAAATCTGGCTAAGCTGTGCCAAAAATGTGTGTAAACTAGATAGAAAACAGGAAAAAAAAATTAAAAACTGATTGGCAATAAAGAGGGACGAAAATAGTGAGGAATCGCTAGGTTATCCCGAGGGTGCCTCACCCATGTTTACCTAAATAGTCAGCCTCATGGGGAAAAAAGTTAAAGGATATCTCGGAATTATGATTCTGCTATTTGCCTAAAAATAATAAGCCGTCTGAGAGGATCCACAACTTGAATGTCGCCAACCACGAGACTCATAAGCTCAGCCATTGTGCTACCGCCCTTTTATTTATTATAGTGTGGGTTGATTATTTGTTTGAAAGTTAACATTACATTTAAATGAAACACGAAGTCGATTGGCAAATTGCCATTTTGAACCTCGGTCAAGTGACGAGGACAACCCATGAGTTGGCTCTCCACTCTTCTACACAAACCCGACGGGAAATACCGAGTCTCTAAAAATTGAACTTGCCTCCCTTTATGACCCGTCTTTAGAAATAGTAGGGTTTGATCTTATTATTCGATGGTACCAATCTAAGCCCTGGGCTCGTGACCACGACCGCACAATAAAGGAAAACTAGTAAAGGAACTAGTTTTTAAAAGCATTCCTTCGTTCTTTTTCATTCTGAATACGAAAGTAATAATTAATTCACAAGTTTCTTGAAAAAGTTTTGAAATTCTTTTTATGTCATATATCTAATGAGTTTTAATGTCTAATGCATAATGATTCACAATTATAGTTACAAACAGACGGATTAGAAGGTATTTCCCTCTGTTCTTAACTTTAAGCAAATTAAATATAAGCATCTAAAATATGTGAGATATTCAGATCTCTTAAGAAAAAACAATTGATTCTATATACTTCAAAATATTTGTAAAAATATTTAAAAACAAGTATTAAAATCCGTGAAACCAGAAATTTCAAAATGAAATACGGATTCTGAGTAAAATATATTACACATGAAATCATTAGGCACAGAGAATACGAAGTGTATTTTAAAAGTTCACTAAATAATTTGATATACAGGGTACACTGAAGAAATACTCGTAAGCACAACTTCTATTACGAAAGTTGTTGAATTTAATTTTTCAAAATGTTTCGTTTTCTAGCTTTTTAATCTCTAAATTCCTTCCTGAAGAGACTTTCTTATAAATACTACTAAACTACCATGCCTAACAAACTGAATATTTCACTCTTTGAAAGGGATCTCTACTTCAGATAAATTTAACTTGAAGGGGAAATTTTAATTCAAAAATTAATTTAAAGAGAACATGATTGGCTGAATGATTGGTCTTATTAATGTCACACTAAGAACAACACCAGGGCTATTGGGATGAACCTTGAAATTTTGAGCCTCGGTCAAGTGACGAAGACGACACTAAAGTTGGCACTTCCTCTCCTAACTTTCACACAAAGCTAACGGGAGGACTTAGAGCCTCGACAGATTAAACTTGCATCAGGCCCGAAAACACGGAGGGTCTTTAGTGGCTAAAGAGAAGAGAGATCAGTCGGAATCTGTGTGTGCAACATTTGTCGAGTAGTGCAGATGAATAAAATGTCAATTGGTTAGATACTACGTTTGGGAGTCAAAGTGTGGGGAGCCGTACCGTATTTTTATAAATATTTTTATCAAGTCGAGGATTCGAATACTGATGCCAATACAGACCCATCACGTAGCAGGGCTAACATTAGAGTGCAGTACAAATTTGGAGAGAAGGATATCAACTCAGGTGTCAACTTCGTCACTTGATTACGGTTCAAAATCTTGGAATAATGATTAATCGTGTATATAATACTCAGTAGACAAACACTGAATTAATTTTTGTTATTTTTAGCGTTTTTTATTTGATCTAATATACTAATGATGAACAAAGATATACCGATGGTGGACCTCAAAGAAAATTAGTTCTAATACTGAATTAGAACCAAATGAAATAGGATATTAATATACACGACAAATTAGAATCAATAATGCTTAGTAAACATTATAAATGCAGGATTGTTAATTGAATAAATTGACTGAAATTGTGTAAAAATCAGCACGAGACTGCTGATGACGGAAATGGGAATCTCACGTAACCAATGACTACATGAAAATAGTAATACAGGTAATGTAACAGGTATGGATGTGGATCAACTTATTATTTTGAATAAGGTCATTTGAAAGAGGAAAAATCCCAGCTCACTACTCCAATAGAAATCTGTTTGTCACTGTTCAGAACTGATTTCAACCTTTTTCCCTCGGTGTCAAGAGCAAGGAACTGTACCACAATTATCTGTTATATTTCAGCTATTAAGTATTCCCTTTCCTTTGCTATCTTTTCATTCTCATATTTTCTATGTTCCCAGTGCTTTTCTTCACTTTCTAATCTTTTTACCTGTTCAATGCACTTGGCTTTACTATTCATTCATTTACACTCTTATTCTCTTTTCACTTACATTCTTTTTAAAAGGAACATCTCTCACTATAGAATTATCCTTTAACATTAGGAAATAATTTATTTGGAATATATAATTACATAAATAAATAATAATAATGAGATAGTACCAAAGATTCTTTATTTTTTCCATCAGTTGACAAAATTAGAAAATGATGTTTTCCTTTAAATTAATTTAATACAAAATATGATTTTTTTAAAAAAATTTCCCCAATTTTTTTTATATACGTAAAATAATCAAATGATGCGTTAAATTCATTTAAAGATATTTGAGGTGTTGCTCCAGAAATCTAAAGAAGAGAAGAGGAATCAAAGAACAGGTTAAAGACCCTTCTTTAAGAATGAACAAAAACAGATAAGAGCACCTCCTAAAAGAACAAAAATTCCCTTCCCTAATAATGAGATGGCGAAGATGTATATGATGTGTCGGAGTAAGATATTTTTATTACATTCTTGTTTTTTCCACTTGTGTATGAATCATCTTAGTAAATTATGTGTATATTATGGGATTGACTCTTTAATTGTGCCTCAATAGTAGGGTGGTTGTCATGGTCGCGGTCTCGCAATCAGCGTTGTTTTAATCGAATAGTAGGTTGCAGCCTTGATACCTCTAAATATATGCCGTATTTTGGGACAGGCACATTAAATTACGCCTCTGACCCATTAATGTGTTGCGTAAGTTTGGAGAGAAGGTGCCAGCTCAGGTGTCGTCCTTGCTACAAGAATTGCGTTGTCCATTACCAAAAGCCCTCGTATTGCTTCTCAGTGCGACTTTAATAAGCAATCATTTGTGCCTAAATAACCTCTAGACACCCGACACTCATCGCAATTTAAAAACCACATAAAAGGTTTTTTTTTATATATACTTGTTTATTTCCAAATCCGGAAAAAAAATACCATAGATAACAATGAACAGAACATAATGAATGATAATTAGTCTTTGATTATTGTAATGTAACTAAAGGGCAATGAAGGATGTAATATGAAAATTAGGAGAGAGTGAAGAACCTACTTAAATACTGTTCGCCTCATCTACCTAAAGTTCCAAAAATACAAAGACTGTCACCAGTAACCATCATGTAGCTTTAGAGCAACTTTAAGTCAACATCAAACAACAACCATACTATTATAGATTTTCATTCGTAACGATAAATGGTACTGCTGGACGCTTCACCAAAAAATATTATATAACTTGAGAGCTTTATGTAGATGAAAAGGAAAAAAGATGTCTAGACAAAATAACTTTCCATGATGTGGGGCCAAAACCAAATATTTTTACAAAACTGAATCTGGAGCGAAATAAAACTTGTTACGCCCCGTTATTGATTCCTTCTTTCATTCTTTGTTCAGACAACTGTGAAGCAAAAGTCAAATGAATGAACTCGCACAATGATGATAACCAAGTTATTTTATTCAGATAAACGAATAATGAATATTTGATCACTAATAATTTGATCTAAAAAATATCGACTTTAATATATTTTCTAAAGGTTATGCCTTTTAAATTGTAGACATTTTTTATCTTTTTTATAACAAATATGATATTCTATCTAGTTTATCTATGATATTCTATCTGGTTTATCTATGATATTCTATCTGTGGCAATAGTCCTTATACACGTCTGATTTAACGTTTAATGTTAAAAAGATTTTTCTTCCCTACCAAACTAATTGAGAAGAATTAAACGAGGATTAGAAGATTTGTAGATGAGGGTTCGAATTATTGACCCTAAGTAAATCTTTCGAGTCTGTGATCCAATAACTTGGCAATACCGTCATTATTTCTTCGTTTATATATAGTTTCGGTTCCACTTTCAAATATTAACTTCCGATACTCGGTATTAAGTTCTTAGCTGCTTATAAATGTTATTTATTAAATCTGTTCACTACACTTCACTAATTCCAATCCATTCAACATATGTCATGTTTCATCCATTAGAAGGTATATTCAATTAAGCCAAATTCAGTTTGGGGATCTCCAAAGTATTAATATAAGGGTTAAAAGCGAAACAACTCCTGTATAAAGTCCTATCTCTCATTTGGAATGAATTATTCTGTTTTGGGTAATCAAGAAATTATCCGATTATTAGAAATCTTATCCGTCAAAAGATTTCTAATAACCGTAGATTAGCATGAATAAAAATAGCGAGATAAAGGAGAAAAGTCTAGAAGATACAGCAATGTGCCATATGACTGAACACAAAAATATTAGAAAAAAATGACTACAACGAAAGTAAAGAATTATTAGAAAAATTCGGCCGTGGTTAGATGAAAAAAAAATATCAACTTTAATATATTTTCTAAAGGTTATGCCTTTTAAATTGTGGGCATTTCTCAAGAAAATATCTTTTTTATAACAATATCTTGTATAATATAACTTTCTCACACACATTTCTATTATTTCAAAAGGTCACGAATTTTTTGAATTATATTAATTTTTAAGACCAGATCTCAAAACGCTTACGAGCATTTTTATTTCTATCATTTTTTTTTTGGTACTTGCTTTCGTGACCTATTTTATCCATGTCGAGCTAATTTCGTTAAAATTTTATTTTAGCAAACACAAACATAATACTCTAAACATATACATTATATTATATATTTGAGAAAAAAGTAGGAACAAATTCTTGCAATGAATTTGTTCTTACGCAAATTGTTAATGAAAACAGTTAGGAAGAAAAAATAATTCTTAAGCATTTCTAATATATTTAATCAAAATTTTTATTTTATAACGGATTTTCAAAACTCAATCTACTTAAATTGTGAGGCACTGAAAAAAATATATGATTCTATTAATACTTGAAATTTGAAAATAAATTTAAATGTATAAAGTTCAGATGTGGAATAGAATGTAATATTTTTTAAAAAAATATATACATACAAATATATCAGATTTTGATGCATAAAAAATGTATCAAAATCTGATACATACGTTTCTTTTTTCTTTACACATTCGTCGGATTTATTACATAAATTGTTAAAAGTGACAGGAAAATTCAATATTTAAGGAAAGATAACCAAGTCGTGACGAGAGGGAAACAGACATGCGCATTCGTGCATGCTTTCCTCCGCTCAAGACCAAGGGGAGTAAAAACAACAATAACACGGATTCCCTTTAAACGAGACTCGAAAACAAAGAAATGAAAAACAATTCTTGTTTGCTCTCTCTCTTCTCGAACAACTGATGCGTAAATACATTCTATCGAGTCTTTGAGAGGAAAAAGAATTCTTCTCAACATTTTATCGTCAAAAAACACTTTTCGATTCGACCCCCTAATCCCCTCAAGTCCCTTTTATTTGGTTGCAGTTAGATAAAGTGCGGAAAAATATTTTACGCGAGGCCAAATCCTTCCACTCCAGTTTTAACAGGGAAGATTTAAATTTCCGTTAAGATCACGTGACTTCCACCTGTTTCTAGCAGAAAACTTTAGTGTATGTCGATGACTGTTTTTTTCCGGGGGGGGGGAGCCCTCTACAAATGTTTCGATTGAAACGACGCATTTTTAAGAAAACCAGATAATTGACTTTTGCTTTAATTCTTTTTGGTGCAGGATCGACACAAATTAAATTTGTTTTCGTGCACAAATGCGATTTAAGTGAGTTTATAGTGTTAGGAGGAAAATTGAATGTCTAATTAATTTGTAACGAGTAAGTTCATTTATCTGTATTTAGAATGCAGTGAAATTAAAATATTTCAAACACAGATTTTAACAAAACTATGTGTATTTCGCATTTCTAATTTAATACAAATCTGTTAGAGTAGTACAATGTAAATTATTTTTAAGAAAAATACTATATTAAAGTAGTAATAAATAATAAAATTAATTTACGATTTCGCTCAAAAAATTACATAAAATTACTATATTAATACATAATAATGTAAAATAATTATAATGAGCTATAATTATAAAAATGTATTATATTAGAACTATATATTAATTACATTATATTATAAAATATTACACTATAATTAAATCACTAGATTAAATTTATTATGAAAATGCCACTAATAATTATTTTTGAGCAAAGTGATCATACCTGATTTATGTATATAGGAAAAGAATAATACTTTAATCCGTTGAAATTCGAAGACAAGACTGGGATAGCTGAATTTTACGGTACTTAAGTAGACTAAATTTAATACAAGGCAAGAGGAGGTTGAAGGGAGGAAAATCAATACCCTACATGTCACAATTCTATTAATCAACGAAGTTCGCCTTCTTTTAGGTACTTAATATACGTAGTATCATGTCCTGGTCACCAAATCACGAGAGCAGGCAGTTCAATTCTCTGCATGTCATAACTACAATAATCAGAGTGATTAATCATTTTTAGTATTAAAGTGTGCTGGTGTAAAACCCTCTGTGGCAAAATGGGCTGCTGGAAGTATTTAATTAAACATTAACTTTGTTCTAATAATTTCCAAATCACAATTAATGATAAATCCTTGCATACAAAAACATAATTGCATGCAATTTTCTTACAAAAACAAAAATAGTAATTAACACGTTGTCAACTACGAGATAACTCGTAGTTTTCTTTATTGTCTAAGACGCCGACTGCAAGTAATCTCGTAGTTTATTTACTTGCCATTTTTGCGTAGGGCGTTTTCTCCGAGGCATAAGGGGATGTTATTCTACCCCGTGTAGGGGAAGAGCTGTAAACTTAGGTTGTTGCTGCTGTTTCGAACCCTGCTCCAGTGGGTCCGAAGGAAAGTTAACCTGTCGCTTTCTGCTATGATTTAACCAACAGGGCTGAAAAGACGTCTCATCTGGCTAGTTAGTAAGGCGTTTTAACTTCTGGCGTTGTTGTAGAAGAGAGTCGCTGAAAACTCCCTCTTCAATATGATCGTGATGATACGGAAAGAAATATTGGTATTTTGTTCAGATGATTGTTTTTTTTTCCCAGCCATCACTGCAATTGATATACATCCCTTCCCTATTGAATTAAATTTTGCTTAGGATAATTTCCATTTGAGTCATCGGCTGTCTCGTATTGAGCGGTGGGCCTCGTCGACACGTGTGTCAGAGCCGAGATATCTCTACAGTCGTGATTTATGTGCTGTTGTCATTGTTAGACGTACAGAGGCAAGGGTTTTGCGTCGGGGGCATATGAAATCAGTAGGGATAGGCTGGGCTGCCATCTAGTATTCAAGTCCTGGGTCACCAGTTCGACGAAGGTTGTTTTCTCCAAAAGATCAGGGGGTGTTTTTCTACCCCGTAAAGGGAGGGGGAAGATAGTTGTTGGCCTAGGAGTGCCGACGAATTGTTTCGTACCCTAATCTAGTTAGCCCTAATCTAGAACCCTAATTCGAGCTAGTTAGTAGGCATTTTGTTTTTTTAGAATACATATCAATCTGCATTCCATTGGGTTCACGATTTTTTGGTGAAAACGGATGCTGATACTATGATCCAACCCGGTAGCCAATCTGCTGGCGATAGCTTTGGTTCAGGTAGTACACACAAAAAAGAAAATTGGAAAAATTTAGAAATGAAGCACTAGACAAAAATATATACATATATACTAGGTATACAACAAAAACACAGAATATTTGAAAAAATTTGGAAAACAGAAAATATATTTGGTCAAGTTGACTACGTGAACTATAAAATGCCTTCACGGCGGCAGCCTCTCTCTCACCAAAAGAATTATTTGATTGCACTTCTGACGGCATCTGCATATCATATCAACAAATGTTTTTGCAGGTATTGAAATTCCTTCTCTTTTCCTGTATTCCAAACCTTTTATTCTATATATTGTAAATTTCCGGCCTAGTTATCAGGATTGCAACTTTTTTTGCTCGCAATTAATGTTTGTGCAACATTTTTACTGTTGCAATCAGAAGAATCTGAAGAAAACAATAAACACTATCTAGAGCAAGACTTTGTGTAAATGAATCGTATGGAAGAATCATCAGATGATTCATTGTTTATTTATTCCTTTAAAACCACTGACAAATTGAAATATTAGCTTATTATAATTCAAACCCAAATACGATATGGGAGTGATGTAGAAAAGGCTAAAAAATATATAGAAGTTAAAATATAGAAGTATAAAAGTTAAATATATACAGTAGAAATTAAAATAACCACATAAATTTTATGCTTAATAATAATTAATTTGACTTTACAAGTACTTGTTCCTATTGCAATAACACTGTAACTGACTAACTTATTTTGCTTTAATTCTGATAAGATGGCGCTAAAATTTTTACCGTTATCATTCAGCGCTTGCTCGTATATTTGTGTTTCATTATGACAACGATTTACGTTAGAGTATGGTGTTAATCAAAATGGCCTTTGAAATAAATTATTTAATATTTAATGGCCAAAAACGTTTTGTTTATTATGAATATAAAAAATTATGACTATTCGAAGTGCTTTACACTTAAATTAAAGATTTTTCAAAAAGAGGAGTTAATCAATTTGTGCAGTGAATGGCTCATTTCGACTCGAAGATTGTGGAAAGCATACTCGATTTATTCGTTAAACAGTAGTAAATCGGACGACTGTTCGCAACGAGCATCGGACCCTCAACACCAGTGTTTCTCAACCAGTCCTTGAAAAATATCAGAATTTTTATGTCTGTCTTAAGGTTCTTTTTGCACTTGATCTTTATGACAAGGAAATATTGATCGAACTGTGTCTTCTGATGTTAACTTGTGTCCAGTCATAAAATGCATATATAATCTCAATTCTGGATATCTATCGATAAAGAATACTAATTGCTCTATTATATCAAGTTATTTGTCGTTTATCCGACTTCCGATTAACGTAATTTTTTAACAACTATGCTAGTAATAACAACCAAAGTGAACATAGTAATAACAACCAAATGTAGAAATCAATCGGATGTTAATGCGACGCTTCGTATCACGCAGAAACAAACCTGAGCGCAGCGCCATTAACAAATTTATTAAAAATTAAGCAGCATCAAATGGCACACTAACCAAGAATTAAATTTGCATAACATTAGATTTCATAAATAATATACATATTAGAACATTGTCTTTTTTTTTTTTTTTTTTTTGCTGACACCTGTCAGCAAAGTATTTTTCCTATTTTCCCCGGAACATTGTGGCCGAGAACACGTGGCAGTATTGTTAACATCGAATCGTGGGTTCGAGTCCTGATGCCTCTAAAGATCTGTCTGTAGAGGGGTGAATGGATGTTAAATCTGTGGATGGTCCAAGTCCATCCATTGGCGTGGTGTGGAAATTTGAAGACAGAGATGGCAGCTCGAGTGTCGTCCTCGTCACTTGACTAAGATTAAGATTATGATGTCCTTTCAGCAACAGCCCTAGTGTTGCTTCTAAGTGAGACGTTAACAAATAGTAAATCAATCTATCGGTGGTCTGTTGATGTAAAAACTGGGAAACACTGCTCTACACAATGTGACACAATTGAAATTAAGAATCGAGCACGCGCCTCGATTAATGCATTCGTGAACTCGCTACCATACCCACTGGTAATGTGAATAGATAAATAAAAACACAACACTACTATTTGGTTCATTAATTCAGGTGTTTAAATCACAAAGAGGGTCGAATGCTATTTCATTCGCCCCTCTTTTTTTAAATATTATGTTCTTAAAGAATCGTTTCATAAAAATGATGCCTCTATAAGTTATGTTTGACGAAACGATATGACAAAAAAAAAAAAAATCCCATTAATATACACGCGTAGCGAAAGAATAAACAATATATCGACTCAATAAACTAATGAAAAACAAACGAGAGGGAAAAAATCAGGTTCATTATAAAGAGAAGAGATCGGAGCAAACATCGCTTTACGATGTGGTCCACCTGTGTTTGTTTCACAGGAACGCAATTCATTTTCCGGGACCTCACGCGCAGCCAACGCGTTATTAACGGCAACCGAGTCGACGGAAAGATTAATTAAAAGCGCGCACCACATTCATCGAGGTGGACGAGGTGCTGAGAAGGGGAAGGGGCCGAGCGACTATTTATAAACCTTTGACGAGATGCTTGTCATTCTTGACGTCATAGCTGGTGATGACGGGGTCTTTTGCGAAGTAACAAACGAGAGAGCAAAACACATTTTTGTCAGCGATCCCCCCCTTTGCAGTTGACGGATTTTTGGAGTTTCTTTAAAATAATAAAGAAAAAAGGAGCAAAAATGAAACACGTATTGGAGAAATTCATGTTGCGGGTAAAAGGGTAGAAAGAACGAGGAGGTTCTATTTTTGTGTGGCTATATTTTGTTTCTAAAGACCTTGTCCCTCGGGTTTTGCATATAGCTTCTTTTATTTTCCTTCTACTTTTGATGACGAGCAATTCATGTATTGCTAGTAGTGAAGTAGATTGCTATGTAATACCTAGTGGTGAGTAATTTATGTTTGTTACAGTTGATACTCAAGTAAATATCACCATAGGAAAATTTTTGAACCATAATTATTTTGAATAACATCACGAAAATGCGAGAATTATTTTTATATATATATAATAATATATATATATTATATATATATGTCATATATATATATATATATATGTATCCTTCTATATATATATAATATATAATATATATTCATAATTATATGTTAACATAACTCTAATAACAATAATATATATATATATATGTATATATGTATATATATATATGTATATATATATATATATATGTAATAATAATATATAACTAACATGTAATATATATATATATATATATGTATATATATATATATATATGTATAATATATAATATATGTATATGTATGTATATGTATATATATATAATATCTGATCTTCAAATTGAATAAAAGAAATGATAGAAATGCGATAAAAAAGAATGGTCTGGGTTCATAAAGCATCTGGAAAGGATAGGGGTCTTTCCGAAAGGTAGATATTTAAAATGTTAACTTTTTTTTACTATTATGAAGAAAAGAAAATGATTCTGACGTGGTTTCAAAAACTTAATTGATAGATTTAAGGCTTATAAATTTTGTACGTCGATTTTCACACAATATTCGACACAAATGATATTCTTAAATGAAGCATTATGAAACACGATCTCATCGTTCATAAGCTTTCGCTCAAAGTACTGAAATAAAAGACAAAGCATGCTAACTATTTCAATTCTGATCTAAGTGATGGAACAGGAAAATAATTTCAATCATTCTAACGTTCCATGAGAAACTAATAAAAAAAAGTTGATTGGTTGGTTTTATTAACATCGCACTAGAAGCAACACGAGGGCTTTTGGTGACGGTCCTCTCAATTTAGAAACTCGGTCAAGTGTCGAGGACGACACCTTAACTGGCACTTCTTCACTTAACTTTCACACCATACCAGCGGGAGGATTTTGAACCTCGACAGATTTTGCGTGCTTCAGCTCCTGCTTTACGGCGAGTCTTTAGTGGCCTCAAAACTCGAACCTACGACTTGATGAAAACCATCGGCAACTAGTTCGCTACCATAACCACTAGGCTACCGCGTCCACAATGAAAAAAAAATTATTCAAAGAAAAATAATAACAGAAACGTACACATACAATCAACCTTTAATTACAGGTATCTTAGCTGACAGTCATTTCGATATGATTTTCAAAATTGTGTCTCTGTACGAATTTACTTTGATTGATTTATTCTAGAAATATTTAAGTTTGCTGATAGACTGACAAGAAATAACTCCTCAGTCTAAGTGGTTTTTCACCAGATTCGCTAAGGTCACTTGATTTTAGTGAGTTTTGGAAGGATTTGATATATCTTCGGTTCTGCAGAAATCTTATCTGGTTAGTGTTAACAGTATCCTTATCAAATGATCTGGAAATTTATTTCTTGCCGAGCTGGTTACTAAGCTGTTTTACTCTTGTCTCTGTAAGTTGCCATTTGTATGGAAGTGGGCCTCCGCAAATCCTAGGACTGGTAATTCTTTTATTCATTAAACATACAAAATGATGAACAAACTCGTGCATCTTTCAATTTGAGAAGACCAACAAAAGTAATTATCTATTATAAGAGGATTAAAATGCAGCTTAATACATCTGAGGTTGCATCTGCTACTAAATGTGAACTTATCATTGTCTCTGACTGCGAACATCTAGCAGGACTGAAATATTTTCACTTACATCTGCGCCCTCAATTCATTCAATCTCTCCTGTAATTATTGTAATTTGTTATCTCTTCTCATGATGTAAAGTTCATACTTGAAGGCTTATGAAAAAATGTACTTTATATTTAGAATGTACAGAAGGATTTTTAAAAAAAGTGTTCAAAGTATACAAGAGGATTAAAAAGAATGTTCAAAATATACAGGTGGATCAAAAAAAAAGATGGAAAGTATTTTAACAGTTAACAGAGTGCACACTAATACAAACAATTTTCATCAAAGAATGCATAGTCTAAAATAAAATGCACTAAAGCGTTTCGAAGCAATCTCTAACGTTAAAACAGCATTCATTTTTCGATTTATCGCGAGAAATGCCATGCATGCAAATGTAACCAGGTAAAAAAGAAACCGTTAGCAAATCTGCGTCGTGGGGAAGAAAGAGCGCCGATGCTAGTCCTCTGAAGTAACTTCAGATTGCAACCGTTCTAACAGTGGTAATATACCAGATTTTCGTACACTTAAATAATATTTAAAAAAAAGGCATGCATTTTATTTACGGAGCACCACATGGAAGTATCATAGAGGCAGCATGAATGTAAGGTAAGCGTTTTCTTCATATGCGTTTGCCCAATCCGAAAACACTTGCATCGGTAGTTCCGCGGAACACGATTCTTTCTAGCTTCCCAGTCTGATGCTGGTCGTACAAGGACTTTTTACGGTTTCCTCTTCTTTCCCAGATTACATTTGCATGCTTGGTGTTCTTTTTCTCCGGACAAATCACAACAGGAATATTGATTTACCGTTTGTAGAGTGATCATTTCGAAATGCGCAATCGCGTTTCCTTTTAGACCATGAATTCTTTGGTGAAAATTGTTTGTATTGGTGTGTACTATCACCTTTTCCGCATCTGGTCTAAAGAATGGACGAGGAACAGTAAAATGGACGGGGCTGTTACATTAAGTGGAATTTTTAGTTGGATGAGAGATGGGGGTTCTCGGTCCATAGAGAAATGCAATATTAAAAATAATATTATAGCATTTCAGGCGAATAATGCTAATAACGCGGGACGTCGGGTGGACATCTCCACACGTTTGCTCAGCGAGAAAACTTGTAAAAGAAAAGTATAAAACATAATTACTTTCAAACGCCACTTATTCGTATAATCTTCAGAAAATGTTAGAACAGAGTAAAATGCAACTAAATGATATAATAAGATCGCCACTGAACCATACAAAATAACTAGTTAATTAAAAAATATATGAAAGCTCATAATATGTCCGGTGAAAATGTCATTGAATTGCGATATTTTACATTTGAAGAACATTCTTCAAAATAATCAGCAACCAGTAATCGAATCACAGTAAACTGATATATATAGTATTCTAAACGTTTTATATATGGCATAAGTGTAAACCATTAGCTAACAATAGTTAACAATCAAGTAACGAATGGACAATGAAAGTAATGGGATGCTCAGTGAAGCACAAGTGGGTTACGAAATAACAGTAAGCATGTATGAGATGACCTTCTAATGCATTTCCATTCGTATTTCGACAATTAAACTTTGGGGAAGGAGAGTGAACTGCAGTAATCATGCTTAAAACACACGTTTTCATCGTGAGCAATCGTCATTTTTTTAAAAAAAAAATTGGAAACCCTCAACAAACTTCGCAATATCAGTCGTAACTGAATAAAATGGTGTTGTAATCTGAAGGGCTTATAAATTCATAAAATTGTGGTGTTAACGGAATAATTAATTAACTTACCTTTAACTTCTTTATTAAAACCACTTTGTACATGCATTGGATTTCTCATCTCAAAATGAGCCTAAAATTCAAATTTCGTAAGATTCCGCTGTTTAGCATCTGAATTATAATGGTTTGGTAGGTTGGTTTGCTTGGTTGCGTTGAATAATATGATGCCTAGAGTGTTGTTTACCCTAATTTTTACTATATTTAATTTAAAATACTAAAGTTGATATTCGGAAGATAAAGTTGGCACTACATTTGTTTTTTTAAATAAAAACATTTTGGTTGTATATCACATGTAAATAAAGTATTGTAATGTCTTCGGACACGACGTTCTAATTAAACATTTGGTAGATCTCTAATGTCTCTTCTATTATGAAATTTTTGTGTGGAATCAAATTGGCCGCTCCTCCTCCAAAATTATGGGACATAATCCTTTGTTTTGGTTGAATACCTGAAAGAAGTAAACTTAGATATTGGTAGTCAATCACTCCGAATGAATTGACACCAGTAAAACTGGACATCTCACGCGGGTGTGTTCGTGGTTTCCAGAAGAATTGGACTCTAAAAATTCAAAGTTAGTGAGAAACAAAAGTGTTGCTTACCCTTTCTCGCGAGCAATTGTTTTTAATGATGCCCTTATCCGGATGTAAGATGAACCACTAATGAACTTACCAAGTGTGGTCGGCCTAAAATATGGATATCTCTCTTTCCCTTTAATGTTTTGAACGAGTGTCTGAAACATTTGTGGTTATAAAATTTTCTACGCAGGTCATTTCAAAAATGTTTATACCTATCAATAAATAAATGCTTTATAATTCCAAAAGCATGTAAATTTTTTTTAAGAATTATTTTGAATATCAGAAATAATGTTCATAGAGTTACAAAAAAAAGTGAATTATAACATATCGAAATTTTTAAGTATTCGGATTCCTCACGCCATACAGCACCAAAACCCAACAGTCCATTCCATTCACCTTCAATAATTTAGGAAATATACAAAGTTAAAATTTGCGATCGGAAAACGACCAATGTTATGGGACCGTTAACCATTTACAATTATTAATTATTGATATACTTAGTACAAAGTATTCAAAAACGTTGAAATTACAGGGTATATTCAAAAGATTCAACTTTTAATCTACTCTACAATACATTCAAGTACGCCATTCTACAAATTGTAGCAATTGAGAAGTTCGTATATTTTTTTATTTGGCGAGATTTCGCATTACGGGCCTTGTGAGTTCACTTTAAACTATGTGAGCTCATGTAATTAGCTCGTGTCGAGATTATAACCGAACAATAAAAGATTTATAATTTATATTAGACAAATATTTTTGTGTTACTGAATTTGGTGAATTGGTTACGCTCATTCAACAAGTATTTCGACCTCCCGGTAGACATCCTAAGTTGGTTTCGACAGATACGGAGTGAATTTCCAAAATTTGTTAAAGCTCTGGTTGCCCCTGTGAATCCGAAGATAATATGGAACGACAAACTCAGATGACAATCTCGCTTTGGATTGTTGGTCCAGATGAAACCCCCGATTCAACTTCTAATGAGTTTTCACTTTGGGGCAATATAAAAGATAGTGTTTTTCTGCGATGACCGGCGACGAATTGAAAACGTGAATAGCTGCACTGTGAAAAAATTGGGAGAGGAGCTCTCCTAGGATTGTAGGTGTGTTATTGAATATTAGTATTTTTATAAACTTTAAAGTATGATATAAACTTTCGTCTGGTTGTCAAAAGACTCCTGCTAGTTTTGAGAATTCTACACTAATATTGCAATAATCATCTATTGTTATTTGCTTCCTTTTCTATTTCTAAGCTGGATTAGTTAGTCACGAAGAATAAATGCTCAACTGAAAGGAGTCAAAAAAATTTAAATAGTTATTTTTATTCTCTTTCTTGAATATTAATAGTTAATATTACTTTCTTATGATTGAACTTCCTAAACGAGTCTAAATTAATGTTTTCTAAAAGCCAATTTTATTTATCAAGTTATCTCTGCTTATTAATGTAATTTAATTAATTCACTACATTTCACAATTTAAATCTTGTCAACATTAGTCGCGTTTCATTTTGTAGGAAGGAATTTGGAATCCAAACACAATCAGAATGTAACTGAAAGAATTATTTAGAGGGAAAATCACGATAGAGCCCATTGTCTCACAGCATTAGTAAAAACATTTATCCGAAGGTGAAAAGCATAGCTGTAACTATTCGAGGTATGTTGTATTCATCGTCTGAAAGTCGAACGTTTAGTGATAACATGCAGATGTTTGCGATGTTCATAAAAAAAATATTGAAGATATTGGGAGTATTAAATAGTCCACAGAGAACACTAAAAGTGAGGCAAGCAAACGCAGCAGAAATTTCACTTTCCATCCATCTCAGAAACGCAGAATGACAAAGTACGCATGCAACTGCTACAACAAAGAAATTTATAGAGAAAACATTTTTTAACATCTGCCAAGTATGCAAACGCTAATTCATAACACTTTTCTATTTAATAATTGAGATATTCAAAGTCTTCTCTTAAGGTGTACTAATTCATTTCCAATAAATAATGTCAATAAAAAAAATACTTATTGCTAATTCGTAGAGTATGAGTCGAGAGATTAATTACTAAGTAATACTATTTAAGTTTAGTTATCTAGGGTTAATTTAACTTGTCAATAAAAAGGTTATAGGCTTTTGTAATTAGAGCTATTCAAAATTGGAGTATTCTTTTGTAAAAACCGAGTATTATGAATAGTTTACATAAACACGATCTAGTGAATACACTCCTGGTGTTTTTTTCAATTACTTCTGGAACTAGTGGTTGGGGTTTTGTGGACGTTTAAATGTCGAAATGCTAGCTCAGGTGTCGTCCTCGTCACTTGACCAAAGTTCAAAATAGCGAAATTTATCGCCAATAGTCCTTGAGTACGATTCTTCTCAGTGCTGCGTTAATAAACAATCATATCACGGGGAAAAAACTAATGATTGGGTTCAAATAAAATTAGAATCACATATTTTTTGAGCCATTCTCAACCAACTTGTACAATAAAAAGGAATTCCGTAGCGAATATATTCTTTTTTCAAAGTTTCTTAATCCTTTAATTAAAAAAAAAAATTCCTAATGAGCTATTAATAGTGATGCAAGTTTTAATTAGATACAATGATGTTTGCAAAAATTATCAAGGTTGTTCAATTTTTTTTATATGTGAACCCATATATTAACAATTAGTAATAAAATAAACGCAAATACAATGAACATGCATGGGACGCCTAAGAGGAACGTGCACGGGCCGCGCACTCACCATGTATTCGCACTTGTACTCGTGCTCTAAAAAGCTGAGCCTCCTGAGTTCGAAACTGAGCTCGAAGGCTGTAAGGATGGGGTCTTTTGAGGACAGGGCCATGAGGCTGGGCGAAGCGAGGGCGCGGTAGGCATTAATGCGGGACCGGGAATGGTTGAGGGAATCGTCCGAACAGGAGCGAACGCAATCGGCACACGCGCATCGGATGTCGTGAGGAGCGGGGAGGGTGGCACCCCGGTCCAGCAGGATCTTGATGATTTCGTAGTTGTCCCGGTGGGCAGCCAGGATCAAGGGGGTGATGTCCGGTGTGAAGGTGGACGCGTCTCTGTCCACAGCCTCCCAACTCTGAAACGAAAAGGAAAGAGTGAATCAATGAAATTGTCTTTCGGATTTTAATACGACAAAATCAACTTTTTCTGTTCAAAATGCTTTAAATGTATGATACAAATAAGTTTTATCTTCATTTCGTCGAACAATGCTTATCCACTTCTGTCACACATAAGCTTGAACTTAGTAGTTTTCAAAGGTTTATGTTTACTATTGGTACAAAAAAGTACTGCCCATTGTAGTTACTCAAAAGTAGTATACGCTTAATAAAATATTCTAAGTTCAACTATATCTGCAATAATAAAAATATTTCTACACACACATGCATATCATTTTCATTCCGTGTATAAAAACCTTTCATTTATGGTCATGCGATATTCTTTCATCCGTATGCTATTTATAACGATATGGGTCAAGATTTTGGTGATTCTTTCAATTGATAAACCCTTTTATTCTGTTATTTTGTAATTGTTTATTGTTATGCCATTTACTAGAATTTTCTGGACAAGTATAGGATTTTTAATAATTTCTTAATATGGTTATTTAAAAGTTTTAAAGATTTTTGATACAAAGGTATGTTTCTTGATTTTTGTGAAAACTCAAACATCTGCGTGAATATTTTCATTTGTTCTAGTGCATAAAAGACATCACACCTTACAATAGAAAAATATTATATAGTTTTAATACATATAATTGATATAATGGATATTGTATTTCTTAGATCATTTAACATTTTTGCATTTTTTAAAAAGCCTTATATTGAAATTTATTTTATAAAGCTTTTACCGAATACTTTAATCAATTTTTTTAGTTCATTAATTTTCTGCTTTACACACACACACACAGATATATATATATATATATATATATATATATATATATATATATATAAATAAAGAAAAACACCGTAATCGGCTTGATCAATCTACAATTTATCCATGATGTTCATGCGTGTCTTTTACAATTTTTCTTAAAGAAAACATATATATGTTGTTAAAGTTTCATTTAAAGTAAACAGATAGCTTACTTTCAAAGACACCACAACATTTTGAGTCATATTTTGAAAATATGGTTTTAATGATTGTTGAATCTCGTGTAATCCAATATCAGGGTTTGTTCTGAGTTCTAAAATACTACACTTGATTCAAAGCTTCTCTTAATTTCTTAGAATTATCCATTTTCAAATCCAAATTGAAATAACCTCTAAGAATGTGGTTCTATATTTGTCACATAAATGAAATAACATAAAAGAAGGCGACCGAATCATTTAGCTTTAATAACATATCGTTTTTCGTGATCATTCTCATAGAGCCAATATGTAAACTTTAAGTTGTAAACAATATTAGTGCATTACCATTTGCAATAAGACCAAGATAAAATGAAAATGTTCCAAGACATGGTTCTATTTTCCCCTCAGACTATATGGATAAAAACACGCTAGAATATCCCAAATACAAATGTTAGCAAATTTTTTTATGAATACTGATTGAATCAATATTTTAATGATGTACTATTCTTTAGATACACTTACTTTTGGGGGGTAGCGCCGAGTATGAGTTCAAATGAGTTCGTTAAAATGTATTATATTCATCATAATGAATTACGCATCGGCTGTCTAACCCATTATCATAATTTGCTTTCATTTAACTTCATTCAGTATTTATGTGAATATATTATGTATTTTTAACATATTTCCGAATATTTTATCTGTAAGATTCCTTTTTACCGAAGTTAATTACTTTACGTAATTCTACAAAAGAATTATAGCATCATTATCTGAAACGTTATTTTATCATTTTAACTGTATCAGCCATCTAATTAAATATTCATTTTTTATCCTCTCATGTGTTCATAAGTATATTATTAATTAATTTCCCTCTCCTATCCAAATTGCTCTTTTTACTTCATCTCTCTGAACAGGAATCTAATCAAAAGAATCGTTAGAGCATATTAACTCAATATATCGATTCTCGCAGCAAATTATCGTGTTTTGTAAATTTACACTATTACGCAATCGTGAAACATTTGTAAAATAAATTATATGTATAATAATGACAAAACAAAATATTTTGATTTATGTGTATCAAGTAGTCTAAATACATAGGTATTTCACATTAGTTTGCTATCTGTTTTATTTTGGTTTTGTTTTTTTAACCCATAACTTATCGCAGCTTCAATTTTTGTGCGTTCGTGTATTTATTTATTCGTACTATGATCAGATATCGTTAATGCTCTAAAAGATAGCTATACATTTTTACGCAATATTACTAATTACAAACAATAAAAATCTCCAAATTTATTTTAAAACGTGATTGTTTCACAATAATTTCAGTATTACCTAATGAAACTATTCCTTCAATAATCTTCATGGAAAATACGATTCTAGCTTTACAACCTTTTAAACATTTTCCCCCGAGTATATAATATTTCTTTACATAAACATAAAATACGGGACTTCATCCTTCTGATTTCTGCCTTTTGTTTGATTTAATACTCATTATTCCTCAACTTTAAGTACCACTTTTTGCTCTTAGAAACGAGTTAACTTTTAGGTGCGAAGCTTCATAAAAAAAGTAATGCTTTCATAGCCCCAATTTTTTAATTTGTTGTCATTTTCTACACTCTTGTTGTATCTGAAAGTTACATATATTCTGCACTCTATGATTTTTTTTTCAGATATGGATGGTGTGTTGAGAATTGAAGTAGTTGACAACTGTCCTGGAGATAAGTGAGGCATTATTGAGCCCGACCTTATATATTGCAGCTTTCATCTCTTCCCAATGATGGAAGAGCATCTTCAGGGACATAACTTTCGTTCTGATGATGAGAGAATTCTGCAATGAAACCCTGATATCGACAACAAACACCAGAGTTCACGGACAGGTTTTCCCGACACGTCCCATGTCGGTGAAAGTGAGTTTAAAAGGATGGAAACTGTGGCGGAAAGTGAATAATGCATTACATGGAAGATACATGTAGCTTTTAGGTTGATAAAAGTTATGAAATTCGGAAAAAGAACAGTCATAGCCATGACATTACTTTTCAGTCAAGTCTTGTAAAAAACTATCTAATGGTAAACACAAAATTCAAATGATTTATCAAGTTCCTACGAAGTAAAAAATTCAATTTTGCTCATATTAAATTCGTGTATCCTTTCATATGACTCTTTTATGCATTAATTACTTAGCCTCACATTCTAAGTGCATTGTCTGAGTCACAGTGTTAATGGCAACATTGTATTTTACCTGCTTAGCCTTTTCAAATGTGGCAGTCATTTGCATCAGACTCTTCTTTATCTCTTAGCCTCTAATGCACGCTTCTTCATTTTGAAAGAGATTCTTCTTTTTCCCATCGTTTTTTCAATAAGAGCTTGCCACTGCAGAGTGAAAATCGAGACAAAGCGAGAGAATTAAGCTGAATGGAGTTTTAACAAAGACCCGCTGTAAGTAGTGAAACAGCAGATTGAATGAATTGGAGGAGAAATTTCTTAGACTTGCTTAAGTTATTTGTATAAGAGCGTCAAACTTCTCGACAATTTTTGTCGTTAAGAGATTAAAAAACTATTTGAGAGTAATGATATATGAAACATAGATATGAAGTTGCTGTATTTAATTCTAAAAATTGTTTCAGTTGCATCTTCTGCTATTCAAATGGAATGTAATTGTTTTAAACGTAACTTGAGTCAACATCTTAATTTTAAATCTCCTTTTTTCCTAGAAAAATGTGTCATTTCTAGAGTTTAAATTATAATTCAGGAATTGTCCCCCCGCCCACCATATAACTGATTGATCAATCATTATTTTTTTTATTGTTCTTGTGTTTATATAGTTCTTTTCAAAATAAATAAGTATATCCCTTAAAGCAGTCTAAAAAAATTTTAAAATTAAAATTATTTTTATTAATATTTTGAGACGACAGGAACTAAAGATATTATGCATTTTGCCCTTGCTTTTAACCATTACATTGCTTGCAATATCACGAAGTAAAAACCCTTTAAACCCACCTTTCAAAAAACACTCACAGGAACTTGTTTTTAAAAGCTATATATTTATTATTTTTTCACAAAACAAGCGTATCGTCTTCAAAGTACTCTTCATTATTCATGATATATTTGTCAAATCGGTGATTCCATTGTTGGAAAATTTTTTATTCTAATCTGCAGTGAAGGTTGATAGTTCTTTTCTCGTTTTTTTTTCTTGACGACTTCTATGGCATCCAATCGGTATTACTTTATGCCCCTCTTCCTGTGCGGAATGAAGAAAAAATCATCCGGAGCTGAGTCAAGCGAATAAGGTGCGTGGAATAAGCGAGTCATACAATTTTAAGCCAAAAACTGGAGCACTGAGATGTCTCTTTTAACAAGTCGTTTGGAACTCGAGATACAAATTGGGCCGCTACTATTCTCATACCAAGTATTCTGTTAAATTTCGTTGAATAGGCAATCCAATTAACTCCGCTATATGCTCAATAGTCCAACGTCAGTTTCACGAATTGTCTCGATATTTTTTTATCTGTATGGGAAGTTGACGAAGTTCCAGAACGAGGTTCATCATCAATCAATATACCCCTATTTTTGAAATGAGAAAATTATTCAAATTTTTCCCAAAGTGTACACTTTCTAAGCTGTTTTTTAATATCAAACCAATTCTTGTGACATTTTCTCCGAGCTGGAAGCAAAATTTTACAGCTACACGTTGATGTTTTAAATTTGCTATTTTAAAGCACAAAGAGCAAAACAGCTGTAACAAAAGTTTTACTTCAGTCAAATCTTCCGTTAGACGCCACAGGCAGTATGAATGCTCAAATAATAACAGGACCCTTCATTAGCACATTAGTTGATGTTTAACTACAAAGCTCTGCCGAGGGCAGCGTTATTTCTGGAACTGTTGTATATCCCCTCGTTCCCTTATTTAAGATGATTTGCATTCTTAAGGATACTCTGTCTTATAGCAAGAGGTTTCGCGAGAAACATTGACCAATCGCAGTTTGACACCGTTATTTGAGCTGGATATCTATAGCTCCAAAGCACCGCAGTCTTTGAATACGTGAGCCAGAAAATAATCTTCATTTGAGTGAATAGCATACAGTTTTCCCAGGGGTTTTTCATAGTTAAAATGTCTCCTCAGATTTCCGCTGTCATTGATTCGATTGTGTATCCTATTTTCTGAGATGAACTTCAAATTGTTAGAATAGCATATTAAAGGATTGATGTGGATAGATTGTAAGTCAATTCGGATTAAATTACGAATTATTTGACAGTTTAAAATGTTTTTCAAGCATCACCTCTTAATGAGAGAGATTTTAGCAGAAGTACGGACCACGAGTTATTTCGAGATGTTACTTGAATTGAATAACTACAGTTCTGTGCAAAGCTATCTTAGCAAATAAAACCAGAATCGGTTTCTCAAGTAGGCTGGTTAGCATGCACTCCCCTCTCCCTAGAGTTATGCTGCTGGATTCGTTAGCTATATGAAAAATTCTGGCACTGAATCTTCAAGGGATATATTGAGCCAAACATAAAATTAAGATAGTGCCGTCTTTCTAGTTTAAAAATTTTGAATTCAACCTCAGGATATAAAATAAAATGAATTTTGATAAAATTATATGTACTTTTGACAATGGAAGACTCACCACAGATTTACCTCTATCATTAATGTATGTATTGATTGATATATAGAGGTGAAGTCGAATAGATTAAGTTACGAATGAATTAACAATTTAAAATGAGGTCTCATCAATTTTTTTTTTGAATGAAGCAATACTCGTATATGATTATAAAAGGACACATTGGCTGATACGCAGAGTTATAAGTTGATGTCGAATGAATTAAATTTGGAGCGATTTAACAATTTAAAAGGCCTCTAATTAAAAAAATTTCTGTAATATATAGCATTAATAGCCAAATTGACTGATATAGAGAAGTTATTCATTGTTGCCTCGCATGGAATAAATTCTAAGTGATTGAGCAATTTGAAATTCCTTGTATTGGTCGCAGTACAAGGCAGTGCTTTCAAGTAGAGAGAAAGAGTGTACGCACGTGGGGTTCTCCCGGTATGTGGTGAGCCTCCTCGTGTTCGAGCAGCACCTCTACGGCCTCGACGTACTCCTCGCTGATGGCGTGCAGCAGGGCATCCTTCGTGTCTACGTGGTGCTCGATTAGCAGCTCCACCATCTCTAAGTTCTCGTTGTCGATGGCCATCAGCAGCGCGGACCTCCCCAAGGGATCCACGCAATTCACGTTTAGACCCGTCTCGGGGCGACTTTGCAGGTGCCTGCACGGAAGACATGAGAAATGATTAATACTTTTGGAATAGCTCTTTAACTTATAGGTAACAAAACTCATAAATATATGTGTTGGAATTGCATCAATATTTACACCCCCGATTACTGTAACTGCATCGCCTGAAATTTCATTGCAGTTTTCGAAAAGATTTTTAAAAATGCAGAAAACTTCTAGTATTAGAAAGAAAACAAGCACCGTATTTTCTGTTCGCGTCATATTCTGTATCTTATATAGAAGAAAGTAACGACTGCTAAGAGGTCATCATTACGAACTTAGAGACAGAGACGTTGGCCTTGGACTTGATCCCATTAAAAGCCTGTTTCGTAGAATAAGGAAGTATTCTGCACGTTAAATGCAACAGATTCTAAAATCCTTACGTAGTATATGGTGTAGAAGAAGACAGTGAGTTATGGAAGATTGGTAGAAATGAAGGTGAAGTGCAAATTCAGATGAATTTCTCGTTATCGGAGTAAAATCGCTGGGTTCTTCTCCATTGTCATTGGGTTGTAACAATAACAACAATAATAGAAACTTAATAAGCTTTTTTAAAAAGATTATTTCCTAACGTCTTCGATATTGGTTGCATCTGGTGAAACTAATTATTAAATCATTAAGAAAATGTTACATAACTCAGATTATCTATAGAGATGTGATAATACAGAAGGTATGTGATTATGTAATTGTTTATTAACATCACACTGAGAAGCAAAACGAAGGATACTGACGACGGACCTCGGAATTCGGAACTACGGTCAAGTGACAAGGACGACACCTGAGCTGACACTTTCCTTTTTAAATTTCCCCACCACGCTAGCGGGAGAACTTCAGATGTTGATAGATTTAACGTACATCAGCCCCGCTACATGTAGAGACTTTTGTGGCATAAAGGCACGAGACCACGTCTCGACAAACACAACACCGATTGCGAGTCCACTACCGTAATTATTAGGCTACCGCGGCCATAGTACAGAAAGTAAGTAGTTACTGGATTAGTCGTTCGATAGGTGAGATACACAGAGGTACGAGTTTCAATTTTACTAAAGACCGTTGTACAAATTATTGATTGATAATTTGTTAACGTCACACATAGAAAGAATATGAGGGCTATTGGTGATGCACCTCGACCTTTTGAATCTCATTCAAATTACGAAGACGACAAGTGAGTGTATGTGTGTGTGCGGGTGGACACGTATTTCTGCCTGTCTGTGTTTTTAATTAAATATACAAGGCAAGAAACTTTTTTTGATTAAATATTCCTTTCTTTTATCTCCTTGTACTAGTATCGGTCACTGAGCTCGATTTAACAAATATTTGCAAACTCAAAAGGGATATTAAATATACATTTATTCGTATTGTCCTGACAATTTTCAGAGAGAAATTATTAAATTTTAAGCAACAAATGATAAAAAAAGATGTGATATCAGTTCATGGTTTCAAAGCATAAGAGGACATACTTCCTTTTTTTTGAAAAATTATCCTATGTTCTGACGAGTAAAGCATAAGTGTTGTATTAAATTATCAATAATTTGTATCAATTCTTTGAAAGGAGCTACTACATAATGATAAGGATTAATAACACAGTGGATACCATTTCTGTTTCTCTCTCTCGACCAAAATGTATCAACAATAAAAAATAAAGAATTCTGATACAGACTTTATGTTAAGAAACTAAGATTGTTCTTATTCAGAAATTTTAAGACAGAATTTGCGTGTCCACTTTTATAGTTGACATAATCTGTTGCTGCATTTTTATAAATTGCAAATAAAATTAATAGTAAAACTAAACATCCTGATTCATAAAATCATTCGTTCAATTGTTGATTTTATGTGTTCTTAACATCAAATCTCTCTCAAGCGAACTGAAATTATTCTTGTCACAGAATCTACTTGTTTACCACTGTTGAAGGAAAGCAATCTAGAGCAAGTCTATTTCAGTTATCAGAGGAACTCTGAATTAAAAGATCCTTCGAAACTAAAATGAGATAATTTCATCATCCACGAATGACAGTAACTGTCTGAAGGAATGCAAATGAAGTACATTCTGTTTGCTCTGTGTGCCTAACACAATTACGGAAAGAGTTGCATCATTCCAATGGCTGTCAATTTCGCAAATCGATGGAAAGCATTGCGATAGAAGAAGGTGAATGTAATTTACATCATTTCACGGTAATAATTCGTTACGATTTTATATAAGCAAAACTGCTTACGATTTCCTCCTTATTTGGAAAACCCAAGAATGAATTCAAAATAAGCGGAAAACATTCAAATAATACATAAAAATGACAAGTTTTCTGAAGTTTTATTCTGAAAGCAGAAAGGTAGTAAACTTTGTTTTGAAAAAGTAATAAGCGAAAAGAAAGTTAATTACAAATCAAAAATAAAAACTTTTTTTTTCGCAAATCTAGTTTTAATCACAATTTCTTTTTTTTTACCTGCTATGTTACTGCATTCCTAATATATAAATAAACATTATACTAACTCAAAACAAACAAAAATAGGTTTCCTGAACTTGAGGCTCCTGTCTATCCGCCATTTCGATTTCGTCAGCTTAGTGTTAATCCTATAGAATTTTGGCTTGAATTGTCATATATTTACTATTTGATCTATTGGAATGCAATAAAGTGCATCTGTAAGAGCAAAAAATGCTGAAGGTTTTTGTGGAATTACTTTTTTTTCTTCCAATTATTAAAAATATTTTTATCCCTATTTTAATTATTTGTTTGTGTGTTTTCCGGTCTTTAAAAAATATTTTTAAATAATTTTAAAAATCGGAAGAAAAAAGTAATTCCACAAAAGCATTCATTGTTTTTTGTTCTTTCAGATGCACTTTATTGCATTCAAATAGATCTAATAGTAAATACGTGAGAATTAAAAAGTCGAAATTCCATAGGATTAACATTACGGCCACGAAATCAAAATGGTGGTTGGAGACAGGAACCTAAAGGCCAAATTTCGTTCTGACAATATGCCTTAAGTCCAATTTATATATTTCAGATCTATATTCAATCAAACCTGTTATAAAAAATGTACTTAAAATGCAAAAACGGGTAATTGTATAATTCCGTCGACCATTTTCGCCAATCCAGAAAAAATGTCGCTAAGCAATGCGATATTTCGCCAAAAATGGAGAGTGTTGTAAGATTCCTCCATTAGTGGAAATTTCAAAATCAAACATAATTTTTCTTCTCTTGCTAATTGCCATAACGAGATGACGTAGCCTATTTCGCTGTTTGCCAAGAGGTTTTATATGCTCTTGGGTTTTTTTTGTGTGTATCCTCCCGAGGGAGTAGTGTGGATGTTAAGAGAGGGGGTGCCAGATCAGGTGTCGTCCTCGTCACTTAACCGTGGCTCAAAATTATGAGGTCCATCGCCAATAGCCCTCGTGTTGCTTCTAGTGCGACATTAATAAAAAAAACTAAACTTGGCTCTTGTTTTGTGGCCGCGGTAGCTTAGTGGTCATGGTTTCGGATTCGTAATCGACGGTTTTTGTTCAGTCGCGAGTTCGATCCTTGAACACTAAAGATCCGCAGTGTAGCAAGGATTGATGCACGTTAAATCTGTCGGGACCCAAAGTCCACCCGTTTGCGTGGTGTGAAAGTTAGGAGAGAGGATACCAGCTCATAAGAGGATCAGCCAGAGGATAAGTTTGGCTCTAATTTCCACTTTCTGTGGTCGACGGTATTTTACATAAGTAGCCAAAAATACAATCAATGTATCCATAATTACTATACATAATATAATAAAACGTTATTCGAATTGTTTTGTGCTTTCTGTAAACAAAAACAGAACCCAAAATTAAATGACTTAAAAATAGTAAAATTGAATTTTGAATACATGCATAAATATGTTTTTCTGAGAAAAAGTTTAATCTGCTTCTCCCGGGACACTCATATTATGAAAAGCAAAAGAGTTTTCATAAAATGCTCAAAACACAAATTATCTCTTCAATCTACCCGGATCTTAATTTGCGATCATAAGTGCAAATGATTGTACTTATAGGTAGTAGATCGAACGGCAGAATTGTTTTTCTTTTGAAATGAAAATTGAAACGTGATAAACAGCAATTACTCTAAAGGATCTGAATACGAGTATATCCTAAAGTGTGCTTTTAAACATTAATAAACATTATTCTAAATTAGTGTATATGTTACTATCCGAGTACATAGACTGGTGAATTATTGCTTCGGACGGATCACAAAATAAAATGTAGTAAGAGATTGACCAGCGGTGAATGCCTAAGTATGAAACAATGTTATTGCCACACAAATGGACAGTAAAACAAATATCATTCAATGTTCTGGAAAATACAGAAGGTTATGAAACGTCTTAAAGAAAAAAAATATTCATTTGATGCTGTGTAAGGGATAATAGAAAAATGCATGTAAACGACAGCAGGGATTTTTGACAAAGGTTTCAGTACGAGATACATCTACCATGGAGTGCGATGCAATACTCCGCACTTCACGTCATGTCATGCTCAGCACAACAGTTGCGGATGCAGTTTAACACAATCTACTGCAAAAGCACGGATGATGATGTTAAGGTTTGTTGGAGGAAATTTTTGACAAGCAAGATGCCTTCTCAAAGAGTTCCAAATATTTCCAGTAGTGTTTAGGTCTAGAGATTATGCTGATCACACTAAACATTGAATATAATCTTGTTCTCTAGACATTCTGAACAATGACTGATTGATATCACGGAACGTGTTTGTGCTTGAAAACAAATTTATCATTAATATCACCTCGGAAAAGCGAACATAAAGTAATATAACTTCCATAAAGTACCTTTTGCCGTTCATATTTTCCGATGCAAACACATATAGGGCTGAGCGGCTATTGATCTTCCTATCGGCCCATACTATGACATTGCGTGTCGAATATCGGTACCCTTTCTGGTTATTATCTGGACCATATGCTATGCCACTCTCGCGCTATATCAATTGGCTTTACAATTCGATAGCAAACTGAACCTATTCTTATCTGAAAATGCTATGTATGCCTGTTCAGTCACATTTCGATGTTTTCAACACTATTGAAACTATGCTTTACGTCGCAGTCTGGGCATTGGGCCACACACAACAGGCATGTGGTCTTAAAAGCCTCCTCTTTCCAAATTCACGCTACAGCATTTCCAGAGACCATATGTCCTGTGAAAGACGTCATTTTCAATATGTTAAGCTGTAACATGTCGACACCATTCAGCCGATACGTCAATGAACCTATCTCTTACTAGCGTAGTACTTCAACTACGATCTCCCCCGGGGCCGCTTGTTATACATTCAGTTCTTTTAAAGGCTTTCTACATTTGTGAATCAACGTTTGGATAATATTGAACTCTCTTTGGATAAATATTTTATTTTTTGCCCTTCTTCAAACTTACAAAAAAAAAATTAAGGCTGTGCGTAAAATTATCTATATGTTGTCGGGAAGGCTTCCGAAAATTTCAAATTTGTCCATTAATTCTTTTCGGTCAAATTTTCCCATGCAACAATAACTGTCCACTGACTTGAAAGTATTTAAATCTCTTATCAGTGCTATCAGTTGACGAACAAGCGTGGAAAAGAAGATTTGCATCAACATTCGTCTTCATCCTCATTTTGCATCCGTTCATTTTATGGTTGCTATGAATGGTAATGTCATTCGTCACTGTAAATAAAACCATAGTAAAAATGAAAATGAACAATACCTCCTGAAAAACAAATTTTTTTTCTTTCAATTTTAGTTACATAGGGTCTACAAGTCTTCCTTTTATTGTATAAAGGTCATCTGCGGTTAGTACAATGCTCCATAAAGAAGTTGGAACCCGTCTTTATTCATGGTGGTATTGAATGCTGAGCTGACGTAAATTAGCGATCTTCCAAACAGTTGGTTAAATAATCGCTAGTTCACAATTAGTGAGATGTTCAATGGGTTAAATGTAAAACAGTTTCAAACTCTATCTACTACATCATAAGAAGCATTTGGATTGCAGGACTTTAAAACATTGTTCTTGAATTGGCGAAACCAATGCAGAATGCTTTGATGCATCGGCGTATAAGATCCATATTTTCTTCTAAGTGCTCGCTGTCTTCAAATGAGTATGAATGTTTCTTATATTTTAAAACACAAAGCGCTTACTAGTCATTTGTCACCAATTTGAAGTAAGAAAATAAATCATTTCTCTCAAGTTATTTTAAACGTGGAAATCAATGGTTCATAGGGAAATCTGGTGGCTCGTAAGGAAAAATGAAAGTATGGAAATAAAAATATAACTTTCTTCATCCTATTGGCCCTGAAAAGTGCAATTAATATTTTTGTAGTAGTATCATTTTTAAACCCGATGATTATCTTGTAACTACAATGTTGATAATAAAAAAACTCATCATTATTATAATGTATAATTAATATATTAACGAATGCATTTACATATAAAAATTTTATATCTACACAG
>BMAW01109703.1:1915937-1930080 GCA_019974015.1 Nephila pilipes | reverse complement strand
GAAGCCTCGACACATTTAACGTGCTTTGAACTCAGTACACGGTGGATTTAACAGGATTAGGATTCGATAGAAATCATGCCTGACGCGAACTTGCAACCGTGGTCGATTGGCAAAGTGTTTTTCACTGTATGTTCTGCGACGTTCAAGTCAAATGCTCGTTTCGAGTCCTGCCTTCAACAAAGGATGCATCGAATGATTTCAAACCATCCAATATATTTATTTTTACTTTTTATGATCATTGCAATATTTCTATGACAGTTTTGATGCATCCTTTGTTTAATAAAGACCAGTCATACTAACTAGCAGAATAAAGTTCAGCCAGATAGATTGATTTTATATTGATCATGCCCTGAGAAGCAAAATGAGGGCTTTGGGGGATGGATCTCGTTATTTTTATCGTTGGTCAAGCAACGAGGACGACACCAGAATTGGCACCTCTCTCTCCAAACTCTTACACAACGCTGACAGGAGGAATCAGAACATCGACTCTTTTAACGTACATTAATTCAATTACATGGATGGACAAAAAAAACCTGGTTAAGAGTTCGCGATTATGACCAATATGCTACCGCGGCTACTGAGGACCAGAGCGGTAAAAAGTTAAAAACTAAAAATATCAGTTATACTCAATTTAAACAGATTAAGCATTGATCTCGTCACTTTAATAGTAGTTCAAAATTACGAGGTTCTTTACCGACATACATAGTGAAGCTTCTATGATCAGCAGGGGGAGGGACGTTTAATTTCAAACCATCCAATATACTTATTTTTACTTTTTATGATCATTACAATATTTCAATGACAGTTTTGATGCTCAATTATGGTTCTGAAATCTCGAAATTTTGTTTTTGTTTTCAATTATTTGAGAGAGAATAGAAAGAATTCTGATAGAGTAGAAATATATTTATTGGAATTTTGTTTCGATAAAATGCTATAATCTAGATTTCTTAAGGATAATTTAAGCATTATCTTCAAGAATTCAAAAGGGTGATAGACAGAAAATTTTATTTTTTCTTGCTGCTCACTAAATTTGTGAACTCGAATGAATAAAAAACAATAAAAATTAACGCAGACTTACTTTTTTAATAAAAAATTCTGTGCCGTCTTCCGACCTCACCGCCCAAAACTACCGATCGATCACCGTAATGCAATCATCCTCAGCTGTAAAGCACCGTAATTTCAATCCAATTTCGCAGCACTGTATTATGCTGGAATTCTTTTCGATCCCACTCCGAATGATTCCCCCGCGAATGCTTTCGCTGTTTTGGCAAGAAATTCCAAGCAACAGAAAGTGCCTCGCGTGCAGATGGAATGCTAATGTCTGGAACTTTCGAAGGCAATTACAGCTTGGCGTTCCCCTGGGCCCGGGCCCATTTCCGTCCGCCGCCCCTGTTTGCTCTGCCTTCACGGAAAGATGGAATTATTGTAACGTTTTAACACTCCAAAGAGGAAGGGCATTAGCATGACGGAGGAAAAGGTATACTGAAGAGAAGCACGAACCTTATAAGACAGACAGCAAAGATCTTTGAACTTCTCCTGTCGTGATACTTATGGCACTTATATTAAATTACTTTATTGTCAGTGGTATTTGTGTCTTTCGTGAAGTGTGTAAAATGCGTGTCCATATATGAATATAATATATTTTATCTTGGTGTTTAGAATAAAAATTCTTGAGATATTTGTGAAATGTATTTTATTGAAGTTCATTGAAAATCGCATCCATTGTTTTCATAGATTGCGATTTAACTAATAAGTAAAGTAGCAATCACATAAGTTTTAATTGTAACGCTAGAGCGTTCAGTGAGTGAGATCGTTACGCTTATGAATTTTCTATTATGCGCAGCAGCTGTGGTAGCCTAGAGGTTATAGTCACGAACTCGTGTCCGGCTGTTTTCGTTGAGGCATGGGTTCGATCCTTGATGCCACTAAAGACCCGTCGTGTAGCCGGGAGTGATGCACGTTAAATCTGTCCAGACACAAAGTTCTCCCTTGGCGTGGTGTAAAAATTACGAGAAGGGGGAGCTGTCAGTTCGGGTAACGCTCTCGTCACTTGACCGAGGTTCAAAATTTTAACTGTAATGTTTTCAACTGTAATGTTATTATTGAGCATGAATAAAAATAGCCCTTAATAACTAAATCCATAGAAATTTTCAGTAAGAAAAATGTGCTAATGCTATTTGTTAAGCAAGATGCGGGCTTACAGTTTTTTGGTTGGTAGTTTATTTACATAGCTCTAAGATGTCGAGGCTCGTGTCCTCATCCTAACAAGATGTGGAAGCTTAGAGAGCAGAATGTCAACTCAGGTGTCGTCCTGATCACTTCATCTACGTCCAAAAGTCATCGTGTCATACTCTTCTTATAGTACTGTTAATAAAACAATCAATCATTCAATTTGATGTAACTCGTGGCTATTGAAGATGGACCTCGTAATTCCGAGCCCTTATCAAGTGACGAGGTTAACTCCTGAGTTAGCAGCTCACTACATGGACTGAAAGAGTTGATAAATTTGATAGCGATGATGGATATAAATATCCTGAATCCTATAATCCTATATTATATTTATCTAAAAAATTCAAATGATATATCGTCGCTTTCGCGAGCTATCAATGGTCATATTTCCTCTATGTTTAGCTGTGCTCTCTCTCTCTCTCTCTATATATATATACATATATATATATATATATATATATATATATGTGTGTGTGTGTGTGTGTGTGTGTGTGTGTATACACCCAAACAATGTCAGTTATTTTTGTAAGGAATGTATGTCAGTCAAATGTCGTCAAGCAGTTCGTGATCTAAAATTCAAAACGTAATGTCGAAGGTGATTTAAACACAGAGTTCAAATTACCTATACGATAACTACGCAGCAAACTACCTCTACGACGGTCGTTTGTTAACGTCACACTTATAAGGGCTATTGGTGACATATCTCGTCATTTTAAACTTCGTTCAATGAGGACCTCCCATGAGCTGGAACCCCCTCCAAACTTCGACCCTGCCAATGGATAGATTTAGAACCTACGCACTTTTAATGTGCCCCAGTCTCACTACACGAATGGTATTTAGTGGAATCAGGACTTTTAACTCACGAAACGACAAAAAGAACATCAATCGCGAGCTCGTGATTTTGACGACCAAGCTACTACTGCTGCTCATAAATTCTGCTCTATGGTAACTATTTCAGAACTCTTAAACTGTTGAAAGTAGAGGCCTGGACAAGATGTTAAACGTGTAAAAACTGATTTTTCAGATTCATATATTGCAATAAATGTCCATTGGAACGAAAAGCATACTGAGATCCACAGTTAAGCTCAATTCTAGCAACCTTTTTTAAAATTGTTTTATAACGACAAATCGAAGGTTGTAATGAAATTCCTTTATGAAAGAAATCCAAGGTTATGTGTTTTCACAACAAAAGAGGGATCACTTCGTAATGGGTACGAATATCTTAAGTTGGAGTGAAAACTAATGGGCGAAAGTTTTGTTTACTGATGAATGGAGGTTTAGTTTAACTCTGTTTCTGAAGACTTTTACAACTAGAAAGGAATCAGGAACCTGAAATTATCCTTCGGTATTATTCAATGTGACCGTTTTGGTTGTGCAGGTATGATGGTGTGAGGAGGAATAATGATCGATTTACGTACGAATTTATATGTTTTCATCACAGGATTTGAGACCCGCGAAAGACATGTGGATGAAGTCTTTGAAATTTAAGTAAAACTTTCAGAGGTGCATAAGAACTTATTTATTTTTATATTTATGGAATTAAATGCTCGTCCACATTAAGAAAATATCATTGACGAATTTCTCAAGAATAAAACTATTGAGAGAATCCCATGACCATGAAAATCTCTTGATCTAAGCCTGATAGAGAATTCTTGAGATTATATCAAAAAAGCAGTTGCATGCTGAATTCCTCTTCCTATAACTATCAATGTCCTGAAGAGACTGCATTGCAGTATTAGTGAAACTTAATTCTCTAATCTGCGGTTAACATAGTTATTGCTAGCATTAAATCACGTTTTACAAGTATATATATATATATATATATATATATATATATATATATATGTGTGTGTGTGTGTGTGTGTACAAGTCAGAGGTGATCAAATTCAAAATTACATTCATAAGCTTCAACTTCGTTATGTTATTCATTTTTTCTGAATTTCTGAATTCTTGTTGTTACATATTATTGCCATTTTTATTGTTTCATTGTACAGTATTATATTGTACCCATATATATTATTTTATGCGTTATGATATTATTATATTCGACACAAAAATTCATAAAATAATAGTAGTTCCTATTTTCTGACAAATCAGTAATTTTAAGCACACAAAGATAATTTTATATATATATATATATATATAATATAATATTTTAACATTGGAGTGTTGGTTTGAAATAACTCATAGACAATCATCTGTTGAAGGTGAAACTTTGCCATCGTACAAAACATTTCAGTTCGTGACTTCATGCTCATAACAATTGCGCACGCCATGGACAAACCCTAGTTCACTCGGCATAAGCAGTTCAGGTAGGTTTCATGGAATTCAAATTCATGCGCGAAGGAACGTTGTTAACGATTAAACAGAACAAATAATTTCTCAAAGACGACTACTCGACATTATTTTTGAAAGGAAGAATCTTTGGAATGCTCAAATTCAGATGATCACAAAACGAATACTGAATGTGCGTCAGTATATGATCTCAAGATTCTGGTAGAGGTTTCAAAGTGCGAGAAATGTTAACCCAAACAGGATGGCCAAGAATCACAACCACTTGTCAAGACTTATATCTGGCATAAGTGCACGACGTCAGAGAGACAGTTGTGTCAAGAACTGGGATAAGTACTCAACGCGACAGCAGGAGTATAAGCTTCCAGATAAACTGTTCACAGGAGACTCAATCATATTGTCTCTAGGCCAGACGACAAGCAGTTTGCATTCCTCTCACGTTTACGCATAAAACGCGCTTGTTTAAACTGAAGTGTGAGAAAGTGTGCCAATGTGATATTCAATGACAAATCTCGCTTTAATCTGAACTCTGATTCTGATCAGCTAACGATAATTGAGAACGTGAGAATCGTTTCTACTAGAGAAACAGCAAGGAAAGACACCGTTTTCCGTCAAGAGGAATCATGTTGCAGGCAATCTACCTGCACCATGGGCGGTCCCACATCTTTGAGACAGGGTCTGTGACTGCTAAAATATACAAAAAGGAATTTCTTTTTAATATATGCAAAATTGATTTTCTTATGTTCGCCAGTTTCAAGCCTGTTCGCTTGCTCGCTGCTAACGATGATGTGTGGGTTTCTGATTTCCCGGGTTTTCCATTCCCGGGAATGTCCCGGAAATCCCGGGAATGTAATTGTCGTTCCCGGGATTAAGTTATTTTTTAAAAAAATCAATAATAATTATATAAAATAAGGATACATATAAATTCCAAAATTAATGCTTATTTATATAATGAGCTAAAAAATACAAAAAATCTGCAATAAATTAATTATTCAATCTTAAAATAGGATTTCAGAAAGCATAAGCAATTTATACTTTTATCACTCAGTCTTGTTCTAAGCTTTGTGACGAACAATCTGACTGCAGAAAATGCTCTCTATCCTTCAACTGACATTGGAGGAATTGTTTTTAAAGCCTCACATGGTTTTATAATATTTGGTGATGGATTTTCAGTCGAGTCGAACAACTACATCTCTTGTTTCATGATTTTGTTGAGACTTGTACTTTTTTTGGCTGAACAATATAAAACTTTTGTTTTAGAGTAAATTGCTTTCTCTAATTTTTCGTCCAACGTCATAGGTTTTTCTTTCAAAATCTCCATGCTCTCTTCTTCTGAGTGCGAAGAGTTGGATATTGAGTTTCTTCTTTGCAGAAAAGCCTTGTCCCTATCATTTGGGCTTGTCTAACCAAACAATTTTTACGAGGTAATCGCGAAATATCGACAGTAACTGCAGGTGCTTCGTATTTTCGCCCAAAATTCGGGTATTGCTTAAATCCTATTAAATTAACGTTGTGTCTCTCAATAATTCTTTAGATTAGAGAATATTTCATATTTTTCGCAAATTCTGAATTTTGTTCGTTCAATTCTCCAATAACGAAAGAAATACACCTTCTGCAGTTAGCAAAGTTGCATTTTGACTGTATAAATTTTCTAAGCCAATTTTTACTGCCTTTCAGCCAGCTACAATTGTAGTCACAGTTTCAAACTCTATATTGGTCATCATTTGTTCTTCTTTAATATCAATTAATGCTTTTAAAATTGCTGACTTTATTTCTAAAAATCTTTTAAGCATTGCCAATAAACTATTCCTACGTGTTTTGGTATTCAAACAAACCATCTTTTCACAGCCAAACTCTTCTTTAAAATCTTCTACATCAAATTCTTCTTCGTTCCCGGGAACGAAGTATAATTCCCGGGAATAGAAAAAGTACAGAAATCTTATGATTTCCCGGGAAAGAAACCTTAGTGGTATATGATCGGGAGACAACTTGTAGCCCTTTCTCACCCACCAAGTTCCATTCCAGGACTGAAAAGATCTCTTCGTGACATTTGTAACTCTTTGGGCGCACAACTCGTCCAACTATAATTGTTGTGCAGTGTGATTTGCTATCAAAGGTGACCACACACCTTATTGAACTGTACTTTGTCTATTTCATTTATTTTTCACTAAAGGGTGAATGCCTCTTTTGTCCAGTTTTCTTTCAAACCGTTTTTCCGGCCTATAAAAATGATTATTATCATTCTTTCACATTATTTTCTTATATTTTAAACCATTTTATATTTGTATAGTATATTTCTCGTCATCCCGATTTAGATTTCTTCCATTATTCCTGTAATTACCAATGTTACACAACTTTTTAGATAATTCTTTCTTTTTCTTTCTTTCTCTCTCTTATATATATATATATATATATATATATAGAGAGAGAGAGAGAGAGAGAGAGAGAGAATGTAGTGCTAGTTCAGAGGTCGCCATCACTCGCGCTGCGATAAAATGTTTAGATATAATACCATTTTACACTAATGAAATTTCAGGTAAAGCATTCACATCAGTGTAAAAACAAAACGATCTAGAACAATTAAAGACATAATATCTTCGGATAAAAATTGCTTGAAATATTTAGCTGCTTCATAAAAACAAAAACAAAAAAAATATATAAATAATTATGTGTCCAAAAAGTTTACAAACTTCTTTTTTTGTATATTATATGGGTAATATGTAAATATATCGGTATATGTGATGTCATTAACAGGAAGCGTAAAAATCAATGCTTCTCTCATCAATTCCGAAAGCTGAACAAATTACTCCTGATAAGGTTGCTGAATTATGCAAATTAAAATCGGACGACAAGTCTATTTCCGAAATTGCATTCATTATTACCATTAAAATGTAATAATTATCGTCTAATATCAAATGGAAAAATATGAAGCGAAATCTCAAACTGGAGAACCTGGAGTAATTAATAAAACGAACGACAGAAGAAGAATTCAAGGGATTAGGATTTTGAAATAAGTGTCCGTACAATAAGTTCTGAATGCAACAGACTTTCATATCTTGAAGAATATAGTTCTTGTAAGAATTAAAGAACGTAAAAAAGTTTAGTTTATTGAAATCTTCAAAAGAACCTGGCTTTAAAACCGCTTCAGGTATTTCAATTCTTAACATAGCTCTCGTCTTTCGATTGCATCTAATAACCCCAGGTTTAATACTAAATTAGAGATTGCAGTTGACTTTGTGTCTTATATATTTGAGTATATAGCTTCAAAAAACGAACGTTGACTCATTAGAAGAAATACGATCTAAATATAATAGGACAAATATGAAGCTAAAGTTAAGGTCAAGCTTCACAAGGTGTTCACTAGGAAGAGGCAAATATTATTGTATAAGTACAAACTCAGTAAAGATATCTGTAATATCATGGCTAATTATTTTTCTGGCAGTCTTGAATTGGAAGATTGATTGTTTTGGTATGGGCTGTGGTTATTAAAAAGTATTCTACTTATGATACTATAATGGAATAGCGGAGACTTTTTGAAATCACCAGGAACTCTAAGATCCCTCAACAGGAGTGATATGATTGAAGTATAGGCTGAGGTATTACCATTTTTTTTTATTTGGCTCCAAATTACCTAATCTGTTCCATAAAATTTGTTCCCTGAAATTCTGGCATTTTATATCAGTAAGAAAATCAAATTAGTTGGTCAGCTATACTATCTATGGATATACTCTTAATGTTTGTGTTTACATATGTGAAAGACAGTATGCTAATAAATAAGCATATTGCTAGGGTTTAACATACGACTGTATACTGCACAGAATGATTTGAATTTTTTTTCGTTGTCTTTGCGTACAGAATTTTCATTAAGGAAACTAATTTTACATATACTAAGGAATGAAGGTTTTGGGCATATATTTTAATGAAGTGATGATAATTAAACCTTGTATTTACTCGTAACGGAATTAATTAGTTTACTTGTTGTCTTAAATTTAATTACGTAAACTGGATGATGAAGGAAAGCACATGCATGAGTTATAGTATACTTTTTGTTGTAACAAAAAAAAAAAAAAAAATAATTTGAAAAAAAAAAAAGCAAATAATTTTTTATGCAATTCTGAATCATTAACTTTCTAACAGAATTTTATTGTTAAATATGATAAAAAACAGAGGAGGTTTTTGTTTTCGGTTCGACAATCTATGTTTTTTGTATGAAACTAAAAACATCTATGGACATTAAGAGGGAAGAGAATTCATTAAATTCACTGTAAAGTCTAACATTAATCCGAAAGTTGTCGTGAAAATTAATTCTCTTCCAGAAAAAAAGCATTTAGCAGATGTAAAATCGAATTTAACTTTTTGGAAGACCATAGTTAATCTTCAAAGTTAATTAGAAAGTTCACGATTCCCCTTTCTCTCGAAATTATTTAATCTTAAAAACTTAACGACTGTCATTTCTGATAAATGATTTAATGAATTAAATCACTTCAACTAATGGCACGCTTCATTTCTTAAAACGTATTTTACACTCTCTTTAACGTGTTCATTAGTTCGAACTATTGGCTTACAGAAACTCAATACAGACTAAAACTAATTTCAAGACCCTTTTTTAAACAGAAATTTCTTACTCTTTCCAAACTAGAAATAAGTATACCAAATACCTGAATTAAGTATACAGAATACGCGACTTTAATAAGTATCCAACTATAATTTTTCTTGCGTAAACAATTGAAAGTAAGGAAGTGGGATGGATGCGCATACATGAATATTTCCCTGCTTGTCGAAGTTTTCAGTTTTATTACTTATCTGTGAATGAGGAAGTTTATGAGGCCCTGTCGGAATTTTATTTAGGACAAAATGACAAGAAATCTCGACCAACGCTATTGCATTAAATTTTGCGTAAGGTTTAGGAATTTCTTTGTGAAATGAGCCAAGAGCCATGTGTAATAGGACCCTCAATCCAAAGAGAGGGAATGACGGACCAAGTCAAAATAGGTGTACCAGCGCTGAATCAAGCAATGGCAAAATCGCTAAGATAAGTAAGTGTATATTAGAAGGAAAGAGTTTGAATTTTTCCAACTTTAAACAGTTTCATTTAACGTGAATCAGCCCACTAAATAGTGATATCAGGACGCGAAACTACGATATCGACGGAAAAAATGTCAGCAGCGAGCTCCCAACCATGATCCCTAATATTCTGAAATTTAAGTTTGGTATTTAATGTGACGGGTATCATTAGTAATAATTGCTTTCAAATCATGTACCGAAATCTAATATGACAATCCTGCATGTGGGAGTGTGGAATAATTTTTAGATATTTCAGAAACTATTTTCGACTGCAAGAAATATAAAATAATACACACACAGAAAATTTTAACCAAATAACAAGACTGTCATTATTTTATTCCATTCTTATACGACTTCTCATGCATAGAAAGTCTTAACTTTCCGTTAAATTTTAGCTTTTCCCGCATATAATTTTTTTTTTAAATTCTGGGTAAAACATCCAAATGAACTGGAAAGGAAAAAGTTCAAAGAATCGACTTATGTATTTCTTTTTATCTTTTCTAGAAGAAAATTGACCGAAAGAGAATGGTGAATCACTCCCCTGTTTTTTTTTCTCTTCTAAATTATGCGCTCATCTATGTTTTTCTTGTCCAATATATTTTTTGTTTATCTGAAATATTTATCTATATATATAATATTATCTATTATATTTATCATGAAATAGATTTACCATGTATTGGCCTATTCCTGACCTTGGTATAAATGTATCTCAAGAGAGCTTTTGCTCTAATAAATGAAATCCTATTAATCTGCGAATATATATAAATACATATATAAATATATATATGTGTGTGTGTGTGTTTGTGTGTAACATACATACAGTCAAACATGTAATTACTCCATTGAAAACAAAGATAATGTTTTTCTCGAAATAACATTATTGTGTAATGGATTCCTCTTATTAACCTCCCCCCTCCCTAGTTGGGAGAGCGAAGTAAATAGTTATGGTTTATCTTTTTATCGAAAATTATTCGACAAAAGAAACTCGTCTTAACTTGGGACAATTTTCTCTTATTTATATGATTTTCTTCAATTTTCTGTTTTCAATGCAGTTTCTTACTGTTATTTATACAGTATAATTTAAAGCTCTCAAATTGAAGAACATTGGAAGTAAGAAATAAATCAATCCAAGAAATATTAAATTTTTATTAGTGTTTATAACTTCAATCAAATTACATTCTTATTAGAACTTATGCAAACAACATTTAATCAAATGCGTAAGGAATTGATATTCAATGAAATAGTTGCGTGTTTGGATTTTTATCCATTTTTTCCAATTGAAAACTTTTTTAACTTTATTTGATTCGATAAATCTAAATTGCTTAAATGTAATTACTAACGTGTTATTGGTTTAAGAAACAAACAAAATATTTCTCTTAATTTACATTTATCTGCCACACCCTTTTTTTTTTGGCATTTCGGGGGGGAAAAACTGTTAACGCATGCGCACAGGCGACGAAGGTCACAGGCATCACGCTCAAACTATATTTTCTTTAATTTTGGTAAAATAATTGTATGTTATTTTCTCTCTTCTAAAAAGTGTGCAAAATTCTTTTCATGATTTATTTTGAGACTGTACTGAAATTTAAATTTGAAATCCATGGTTTTTGCATCGCATTAAATTTAATATTAAACATTTAATTATTAAACGCACATACAATTGAAAGGGAAAGGCGTTTTTACAATGGTTAACTTATATATTTCTCGTTACAAATGCTGTAAATAATTTATTTTTCATTCAAAAAATAGTTATAAGTAGACAAGTAGTCACAAGAAGATTAACGCCATATCTAAATAAAATTCATTTAACAAGAATTAAGTTTTAAGTTCGTTCAATTCTGTTTTTACTATCCTTTTAATTTTTGCACGAGGTTTTTATTGATTAAACACATGTATAAGAACAAAGAAAAAGTATTTGAAAATTCAGAATCCATTTATTCATAGCTCTTTATAAAAGAATGTAGAGTTTCCATTTAAACTTAACTCTTATAAGAAAGTTAACACTAAATTTAAATTTAAAAAAAAGCAGCATTTATCGAGCTCTATTCTCAAGAATTTATTCAACCGCAAAGTCAAGATATAAAGTTGTTACATCATTTCTTCATTTTTCTCTAACAGGCAGGCTCTTCTGCCAATCGAAGAATGGTATGAATTCCAGGAACCTTTTCCACCCTCTTTACAAGCAGTCGCCATCATAAAATGTGGCACTAAATTGAAAACTTCCTTCGAAAGTAAAATAAGAAAAGAAAACATTGGACGACCCCCTACGGACGAGTACAGATATATGTCTTTTCTCGAAGACTGTCCTTTTTGACAGCTAAAAGAAAAAGTAGGAGGATGTTTTCCTTATTGTATCTTTTTTATGTGTTCCTAATAAAATTTCTTTCCATTTTCTACCCCCCCCCTTTTCTCGAACATTGTGCCTTTGAGAGGAGTCAGTGTTTTTATTTCAATTATTTGAAGAAGGAAGTGTTTATATTTATTTTACTGTGTCGTCTAGTTCGACGAACATATTCGAATTTTTCTTTCCTAATCTGAAATTGTTTTTTTTTTTTCGTTTCCCCCCAATTTCGAACCCTAACTAGTATTTTGAAAAATCGGAATTCAACATTCGACTTTCGAGTTCTCGTTGATGATTGATGCGTTTTTTTTTTTTTTTTTTTTTTTTTTTTATCATTGTGACATCAGATAACGATGAATATCAGGTAAAACATAGCTCGAATTCTTAACCGGACATTCCAACTGGCAAGTCTTATTTATTTATTAAAAAGGAATATTTGTATCTAAATGTTTTAGCTTTTTCTTCGTATTTATCAAAATGGCCTAACATTTAAACCCTATTATGTGCCTGTAAATTACTAGATAAATTCCATCAATGTATGTGATTTATATATATATATATATATATATATATATATATATATATATTCAACTTTTTGATTTTAAAAATATGTTTGGTTAGTAATTTCATTAATAGGTGTAAATTAAAATATTCTGTTTGAAATTCAGTTTTGGTCATTATTTTTTCGATTGAATGTTTTTTAACATCGAATGTTTTTCGCGGATGAAGTCATTTTAAATGTAATCGTGAAGCGACTTTTAAACAGCGTGCTCGATTAATTTAATCCAAGCTCACCATTCTTTTGTGGACATCTGCTCTTTCAGAAAATTTATAAAAATAATACTGAAACGCATGTTTAACATTTCTTTTTCGTTTAATTTAATCATTCTGCATCAAATTCTCTCGTCTTGCCCAACGGATTTTCAAGTCACCCAGTCGCTTTTGAGGAGGTTATTTTCAAATAGTTACTCTGGCTATCACCTAACGCGCCTGTATTTACCTTTCATTACTGCCTTCATTAACACTGACCAATCAGCATGAAACGCAACCGATTATTTTCTCTTCATTACACATCCACCGACATTCCTCGGTAATCTTCCGAGTGTTTGATTACCTTAATATTTTTACTTTTTATTGCAGTTTTACTTTAATTGTGGAAAAAACATTTTAATAATCGATTTTAACTATCTAAATGTGAAATGTAATCAGTTTTAAAAAAGATATGGAGCTCGTTGCTCAACCGCGACTTATAAGCTGATAGTAGATATGTAAAATAATCACGAGTTCATTTTCGATAATTTGAGACACATTCTTGCGGTATTTTCTAAGCAGGATCATAAGACATTAAGAGATTAGTTACAACATATTTTATGCGTAGGAAGAGAATTAAAGCTTGACATTCTGATATTAATCTTATAGAAATTATGACGATTTTCTGTAAAGATTACTTCTGCTTCACAAGGAACTCAGTTTTTTAAGTAAAATTCCTTCTTTAGACTTTTAATGATTTCAAATACGATAGATACAATTATGCATTTTAAAACTGTTTTCAATTTTTGCAAGAACTTTTTCTAAAAAGGGTTGTTTATTTATGTTTCTAACGACTTAGTTTTATATATGACAAGGTTGACATCTGAACATCTCTATTTTCCCCATATATATATGTGAGGGTAGTTCTAAAACTCTGAGTGGGGAAATGGGGTATTGCGAATAGGAAATTGGATAAAGTAACTGAAGCTTTAATCAGCGTTCGTTTCCCCTCTTTTTTTCCTTACAAGTCAGTGAATATGAGGTCCTTCGCATTCTAAACACTCATCGGCATAACTTTTCCAGCTGTTGAGATTGTCTTCACCTTCTTTGGAGAAAATTCAGCGGAAACAACAAACAACTCGTTGTTTTGATAATTGCTTGGTTTCCAGAGTAAAATGATTGATTCAGGTCTCATCGACTGTAATAAAACGACGCGATAGGAATCAAATTTCAATTTGGCAGCAAATGATTACCATATCAAATCTATTTATGAATCAATTACCATGATTGCTTTGGTGCCGTTTAAGAAATAGTAACACCAAACTATGAGATACGTCATCTCTCTTTAAGAAAAAGAGTACTTTTGAAGCACCTTCAGAAGGACTGCTTGGCAAGATACGTTTAAAGTGCACAGCTGCCAATGTATATATATATATATATATATATATATATATATATATATATATA
>BMAW01109703.1:1833422-1915912 GCA_019974015.1 Nephila pilipes | reverse complement strand
ATGACTGATAAAATCGTTTTAAAACTTCAGGATGAGATTGCTAGCTGACAACGATGACACTTGAAACTTGTCGTTGGTATGCATGAAAGAGAAATCTTAATTTTTCTCGGATGAGCTTTCTGAAGAGGCCTCGCAATCGAGAGATGGTTTCATTGGCTCATTAGATAATACTTTATGACAAAGTAAGGCCGAGAGTAACACTGAGTTCGAAGGAACCGAACAAATCTTCAATAAGCACAACTCTGAACTGCATGAGGCACTGTATTGACGCTATTTCTTTGTTGGGTTAGCCAACACTCATTTGGGGCACAAAATATAATGAGGAAAGATAAATATTTCAAATTACAATTCACCAAGAAGAATATGTACGTACCAATACACTGACCAAATAAAATGAAAATAAACTGAAAGTGAGGGAAAACAGAAATCGAGTGAATGAAACCAACACAATTTCAGGAGTCAATTCAAACATTCTTACTGAAAGGATGTTTAACTTATGCTGCGATTAATTGCAATAAAAGAATTCACCAGAGGCTTGACGTGAGCCAAGGACAAACAGCTGACACATCCATTTGCAAGCTGGGATTGGTGCTGGTATGGTTCTTCAAGGTCATCCTGCCTAGCATAACATTTTCACAATGGTCAGACTTAGTTGCTTCGGAGAATTTCCTTCTTATTCTGAGGATGGGAGGGAATTGTCTCACTGTATATTACTTGATACATCTTTATCACAGAGCAAAGACATTTTGTGTCAATTCTCACAGAGACGAACCATTTGCCAATTACCTAGAGGCAAAATCCGAACTTGTTCTTTTCGCTTCCTTGTACAATAGAAACATAATTATCAAAGAAGAAAGATATGGGAAACGTAGGGAAAGGAAATTTACTGATAGCAGAGCCATTTCTTAAATTCGTTTACTACCAAATGGAGAATTGCATATTTAATAATTTTATTTGGGAATTTGTAAAATTAAGTTTAAAATGCCAAAGTCATGTTCATATTCTTACCTCCCACCACCTCCCAAAAAGTCTATTCTTCATATCCTCCTGACGGCCTGGAGGGCGTTTCTGCCTGCTGAGAACTAGTCGTATCCACAGCGAGAAAATAATTATTCTGATATGCTTAAGGCACAACTATGTGAGGAATTTTGTGTTCAGAACAAGTATTTAACAGTAAGTTTGATGTAGATTTTTCAGTTGAAACTTAAATTTGTGATTGATTGTTTTAATATCAAGAGAAGCATTAAATTACCACGGCTCCAGTTACCGTCGATAGACCACGTACTGAGCCTCGGTCAGTGACGAGAGACACTTTGATCAAAACACTACGCCAACGAAGGACTTGATCTGACCAGATGAAGTGCACCAGTCCTCCAAGCACGGTCTGGGAACAGGGTTTGAACTAAGGCTCAATAAAAGTAACGCCCTAAGTTTAGACCGTGATCATTAGCTCCAAGTAGACCAAGCTGAATAATTGATGCAGAAATATTACAGTGTCTAATATGTGAAAAATAAGAAACCAAATAAAATTTCCATTTTCTGCTATAGTCATTTCTGTATTATAACTAAGTTTCTCTGTTTCCTTAAGATATGTGTACATAAGGTATTTAATTTCCGAAGAAACAATAAAATTACATTGCTAAATCTTCCGATCTTCACCCGATGTGATTTTATTAGAAACTAGCTAATCCTTAATCTCACGCTTGCCTTTGACTCAAGTCTATACTTATTTGAAAGAAAGTGGTATTCTGTTTAATATAGATTCCCTCAAAGTTACAGCACTTAATTTAATACTTCACTTCTTGCGTTGTTGTTACAGGTTAGAAGGAAAATGTTTTTCGCTGAAATCATTTATTAAAGCTAGTGACGGACTGTATTTGTTAGTTGCTTGACCATTTTCGTATAAACATAAAGACTGGTGATGGTTACCGACTCTGGAGCACACGATATAATTTGGCCATGAGAAACATTCGTTTTCTAAATTCAATGCACCTGGGTAAGATTGTTTTTGCTTTATTGAGAGTCAGAATGAACACAATGCTATTGGAAACTGAAGTCGTTTGAACTCGAACACCATATCTGTCCGAATGAGAAGTATTCAGGAAGAATACGTTCCTCACCTTTATATACAATCACAGAATAATGATAAACTTAGTTTAATTTTAACCATTTAATCGAGTGCTCATTGCAATATTTTGGCTGACTGATGTTTCTGGAGTATTGATTGGTATTCGAATTTCAAATGCAGAATTTGTAAATCAGAATAGCAAAGGAATTAAGAAATTTCGTTTGAAAATTCAATTGTTTTAATTTGGTCCGAGTCAATATATTTGTATGTTTCACTGTTTCCTGATTCCATTTAGAATGATGTTACTTAATAACGTATACGCAGAGCTTTATCCGCTAGAATGGCTCTTCCGGTCTACCATGTATGATTTTGATAATTTTCTTGAAATACCATCTCCACGAATTTTCTTTGAATTCATGATGTTGCAAAATTATTTATTTTGTTGTTTATTAACGTCGCAATCTAGAAGCAACACGAGGGTTATTGGCGACGGACCTCGTAATTTGAACCTCGGTCAAGGATGAGGACGACACCTGAGCTGGCACCACTTCTAACGACCACACCATGCCAATGGAGGACATTGGGCCCCAAATTTAACGTATTAGTCTCTGGCTGCACGGCGGGTCTTTGTGGTATCAAGGTTCGAACCCACGACTCAACGAAACACCTACCATGAGTCCTAATAACCACTAGGCTACCGCGGCCACTGCAAAAAGTAGATAGGAAGTAATTTTCCTCTTCTGGATGTGGCAGGCACAATTCCGTTACCGACATCAAGCACCACTTGAAAATATGCCAGATGCTGGGTCGTTTTAGCTGGGTGAACTCTCATCTGTTCTATGCATTTTAGTACCTTCCAGAAATGTGAATATTTCAAGCATGCAATCTTCAGCTGGTGTTCAAAGGAGGTATCACTGGATTAGTACAATTAAAGAATGGAATGTGCTGTCTTTAAATGTACTAATTTTCCATCAACGTAGCAGGTAGAAGAAATATCTGAAGAAGCAAGTACTAACGCAATACAACCGTTTGAAAGACTTATAGCCGATGAAGAAAATTAAAAATTCTTCCAGTTCCAAGAGTGTCTAAAAGAACTACCACCAGATTGGTTGGCTACACTTTGTATGATTGTATCAATGCCATCTTTTAATTTTAAAGAAATTTCGGTGTATTTTCTTGTACGGGTAAGTCATTTCTGCTGTTGATTGCTTTCAGAACAGTGCTCTGAATGCTGCACTGATAGACCTTTCGGTGCTGTCAATTCCAATTGTGCCACAGGCAAAGCATCATTGAACAGAAGATTAAAGCTAATTTATATTTCAAAATCCAAGCAATGATTATGTTTTCCTTGACGCATTCTGTACTTGAATATTTTATGTAGTCTGTGTATTCACAATTGTACTATTTTAGAGGGAAACATATAGATAAAATAACTTCGTGACAGCGTAACTATATTTGAAAAGGATTTTAGCGGATGAATCTTCCATTGACTATCTCAACGATTGTCTAAAAATAAAATAAAAGTATTCTGCGTTGTTCGGATGTTCAGTGCTTATTCTTTCTAAAGCGTTTGATGAAAATATTCTAGATAATCCCACCACTACTGTTTTGTTTCTTCAAAATTATTTCGTGTTGCGTTCCAGAGAATCGGAATGTCTATAACCACTTGTAAAATCATCTGTTTGGCAAAACTGAAAAGCTGTTATTAATGGATTTGTTGCTCTCCCTATGCTTTATTCCGTGAAATACACCAATTGTCTTGTCCTCGTTGAATGACAATCATCTCTAGTGGACTTGAAATCCGTAAAATACCCACACAACTTCCCATTGCTAACATTCGCTTGATTTAGTATTGTGAGATTTCATAAATACTTTGATGATACTCAAACACGACCATATCGCTACTTGTTAACATATTTACAACAATTTATGGACTCACAGAGGTTACCTTGCAGATTTGCCGTAGAGATCACTGACTGTCAAAATAAAAGCATTTATCTAATTTATGTTTGTTCAAATCATAAATTATTTATTTAAAAATTAGAAAATAGCATGTGTATAAGTGAAAAATGTTATATACATAGTTATTCGTGAAAAATAATTGTTTTGATTAAATCTCGCAAAATTGGAATTTCTATTCTGTGTTAATTTTAGAATAAAATATGTATAAAACACTCTTACGTAGTGGAGACAGCGTTAAAATTTCAAGTCAATCCATTGACTATTTCGAGTTTTGCGGACACAAACATAGTGTTAGGTTGAATTTTTATATAAAAGATAACGTACTGTATAGAACAACAGAATATTTGTTCATAGTCAAGACTCTGGGGCCTATATAATAATTGGGTCGGTCTGATCGAAGGGTCGATGATCGAAATTCAATCGCACATTTATGACAGCAACACAGTATGTACAATTTTCGTTTGGCTTTACCATAAGTCATAGTAAGTAAAGTTTTAATGTCGCTTGCGTTATACCTGCATATTTTTAAAATAATTATTCATTTTTACCGTTTAAAGGCATGTTTCAGGATAATTTTATTCTCAGACTTTATAAATTATTCTTTCTGCGTTTTGTTAAGATATTCAAATTAGAGCTAATCTCATTAAATCAATGACTGTTTACGACTTGGTGAGAGGAAATGATGAATTATCAACCATTTATTATTTATAATGTCAGAAATAATTATAGTTATCAAAAGATGCATGTATTAGCAAAACATGTTGAATTGTTTCAGGTTACAGAATATCGTACTGAAATTAATCCATCCAAGTGACGAATTGTAAAAATAATAAAACAATATTTACTTGCTGATGTATTTGTAATGTCTAATGATATTCAAAGTCAGCAAGAAAATATATTACGTTATCCAAGCACGAACAGTGATTTTAAGCTCTCAAGTTAAATTAAACTTGTTTAAGTCTTGATTGTTGCGTAAATAAATAAGTTTTGAAATTTACGGCAATTGATATAACCGATATAGAATTGGGGAAAATATACAAATCCATCTCCAAAAATTAAGCGATGATTTAAAATTACACTGAGATATTAAAATATAGATATCCTAGAATGTACCACCTCAAATTAATGTTCTTAAGTCATGTTAAAATAACGACAGCCATTAAAGATAAAGTCATTGAATTATTAGTTGACCTTGAAGCAAAGATGTTTTTAATAATTTAATGGTGAGTTAATTTTGTACGAATATAAAGAATTTTTATAGTCCAGGAAACATGATTTAAGATAAGCCATCAATTTTATGGAATGATACTTTATTTTGTAACTATTCTCATCAATTAATACCGATTCATTTAAATATTGTTCAGCTAGAATTGAAGATTATATCATGTACCAGTTTATCTGATGAAAGATAATAGAAACGTTTCACAACAGCCTCCTTCAGATGTCTAAGTAAAGAGTGCCAAAAGCCTAGTCCTGAAAATAATTTTATAAATTTTACACAGGTTAATTTCAACAAAATTTAGCAATAATCCTATGCGCATAAAACTTTATATATGCAAGAATATCGTAAGGAAGTAAATGGATTCTGTAAAGCCAGCCTTTAATTTGTTAAGAACCTTTCAATTGAATGAATTGAAAGTTTTATTATAATTGCGCTTTCCGTCATAACGAAAAACATTATTTTGGCCGTTCAGTTTAAACTGTTTATGGTGATTCGGTTTTAAACGATACTTTATTTCAGATTCCTTGAATTCAAACTGTTGGATTGAATTTAAAGATAAAGTGCAAATAAAAGTTCTATCGATAAACGAATGTTATTACAAGAGGCATATTTAAGTTGCAACAGAATCTGCTCTACTACCAACTAGCATCGAAGCAAAAAGGCAAACAAGTGGAGAAATATCTGTGGAAAGATGCAATCTTGGAAATTAATTTAACGCCAGTATTTGTTAAGAATCTCAAGTCACGACCGATAGGAATAAGAATTAAAAGAATTAGCAAAATTATAAAAGTAAAGAAAATAGTCCGTGCTAATGTTTATGTTTGAGAAAATATTTTTCTTAAAATGAGGATGAAAAATATAATTTAAAGGATATACATCGAAAAATTTAAAATACTTGGTTGTGATATCATAGTTCTTTGATGCCCTGTCAGTCAACATTTCAATGAGATGTTAATTTTAAAATATTTATTATATCGATCACGGATGCGATGCAAATTCTTTTCTTGACCTTCTACACCGCTGAAAAGTTGCACGCAATTCATTTCACTATAAAATGGTTTTATTTTCATGTATATTTAATAAAGACGGAGCATTTTAAAAGAGGGGGAAAATCTAATTTGAAATTCTTTGTCTGTACTGAGAACAATAATTTCTGTGAATCGTGTATGCAGGTCAGTAGTACAACTGTAGGTAATATAAGATGAATTAAATGACTATGAAGAAAAGGATAAGCTCTCAAGAATTATTATGTGGTAAGCAAAATTACAAACAATTTAATTTATAGGTTCTAGCAATCCTGCATTGAGCCACTCTTATTATTTTCAGTCTCTTTAATATGAAATTCCCAAAACTATGGAAACCATGAACCCAGCCGGTGATCAAAATATTAATACGCGTAATTGTAAAAATATCGCAGTGAAAATATTTACAATAATTACAATGAAAACACTTATTTCAAATTTACTTCATATAATTGTTCTTATTTTATAGATTTGCTGATACGAAAGTATCGAGGCCTTCTGTGAAGTGGTATCAATCCGTTATATCAGTAGGGAAAGAGAACACTCTGATTTAGAAATCGCATCACATTTCACTACAACGTTTCTTTATCCCGCTTACTAATGCAGTGTAAGCGTCTTGTTCTCTACAAATCTTCATGGGGAAATTGTAAAGAATTATAAATAAACTTATTTTAATAATTTATCTATGCAAGTCTTAGCTTCACTGAACTTGGAAAGGAGCCAAAATACTTCGTTATCGTCGATCTATAAAATGGTTTTCAAGTGAAAACGATTACTTCAAATTGTTTAACACAGTATATTTTAATAATAGCTATTTTGATAAATGTGGAGAAACAAAATTGATGTTATCTTGAGAAATAAAGAAAATTTACAGAATGGGCATACCTCGTAAACTGAATGACAAATACTTCAGTTTATGGAAAAAGAATGAAACTGGATTACTATATAAAACAGTCTATTCAATATTCAATGCTTTATGCATATGAAGCCGTGGCATATTTCAACCAGTAAGGAATGTTCAAGAAACTGTGGACTTGATTCCACGAAGGGTTCTTCAAAGTTAGAACAATGATAGGCTGTTTCTGGTCACCCTGCCGGAGGAGGGGGTAGACTCAAACTCTTCCTCATTGCTTCCTATGTAGATAATGTTGAAATGTGTGATAATAATGTTGTAACAGCCTGCCAGATGACGAGTACAGACCTGATAACAGCTTTAGCGAGTCTTCTCAGTGGAGCTGATGTCTGCCAGCATTCAAAGTTCACACTTGTAGATGGGAAAAGGATGTTTGTACCCAGGTGTCAACCTCGTCCTTGGCTGTAATTAAAAGCTTTTACAGGTGATGAGACATTGGTGTTCATTACATCAAAAATTTATTTATTTGGGCCTGAGGTTCCCAATAGCTCAAAGTAAGATTTCAAACTATACTTAAACAAATATCTCCATGTGGTTTAATATATAGAGAGAGAGAGAGAAAGAGGGAGAGCATATAGAGAGCTATATATATATATATATATATATATATATATATATAAATATATATATATATATATATATATATATATATATATATATATATATATATATATATATATATATATATATATATATATATATATATATATATATATATATATATATATATATATATATATATATATATATATATATATATATTAAACCACATGGAGATATTTGTTTGGAAAGTATAGTTTGAAATGCTGCTTTACCTTTCAGGCTATTGGGAACCTCCAAAAAAGATACAAATAAATAAATTTTTTTTGATGTAATGAACACCAATGTCTGCTCATCACCTGTAAAAAAGCTTTTAATTACAGCCAAGGGACGAGTTTGACACCTGAATTGACATCCTTTTTTCCCCATCTACAGTGTGAAGACTTAGATATGGCGAACATCAGCTCCACTAGGAGAAGACTCGCTAAAAGCTATTCATCAGGTCATACTCGTCATCAGGCTATTGCAACATTATTATCTACACATTTCAACAGTATTATCTACATAAAGCAATGAGGAAGAAGTTTGAGTCGACCCCCCCCCCCCCTCCACGGCAGAGATTTGAAGCCAGAAACAGCCCTATCATTATTCCGCACGAAGAACCCTTCGTGGAATCGAGTCCACGGTTTCACTTGAACATTCCTTACTGGTTACGAAATATGCCCACGTATATGCATAAAAGAAGCATTGGAATGTTAAAGGAATAGACTGTTTTATATAGTAATCCAGTTTATCATTCTTTTTTCCATAAACTGAAATTATTAATCCATTCAGTTTTACGAGGTATGCCCATTCTGTAAATTTTCTTTATTTCTCAAGATAACATCAGATTTTGTTTCAAAATTACTCCACATTTTATCAAGAAATAATGCATGTTAAATAATAACATACTACAATATTTAAGCAATTTGAAATCGAAATCGTTTTCAACGAAAAACCATTTTATAGATCGACGATAACGAGAAGTATTTTGGCTCCGCTTTCCAGTTCAGTGAGCTAAGTTGCACGCAAGGATAAATTATTAAAATAAGTTTATTTGTAATTCTTCTATTTTACAATTTCCCCCTTGAAGATTTGTAGAGAACAAAGACGCTTACACTTGCATTAGTAAGCGGGATAAAGAGCGTTTAATAGTGAAATGAAGTCACATTCTAAATCGAAATTGTTCTCTTTCCCTACTGATATAACGAGATTGATACCACTTCACAAGGCCTCGATACTTTTCGTATCAGCAAATCTATAAGATAAGAATAATTATAGTAAATTTGAAATAAGTGTTTTTCATTGTAATTATTGTAAATATTTTTCACTGCGATATTTTTTACAATTACGCGTATTAATATTTTGTTGCCGTAGGTTCATGGTTTCCAGAGTAGTTTTTTGGGAGAATTTCCATATTAAAAGAGACTGAGAAAATAATAAAAAAAGTGGCTCAGTAAGGATTTTAAAGACCTATAAGAATTAAATTGTTTATGTTATGAAATTTTGCTTACCACATAATAATTCTTGAGAGCTTATCCTTTTCTTCATAGTCATTAAATTCATCTTTATATTACCTACAGTTGTACTACTGACCTGCATACGATTAATTCTGAAATTATTATTACTCGGTACAGACAAAGAAATTTCAGAATTAGATTTTCCCTCTTTTTAAAAATGCTCCGTGTTTATTAAATATATACACCAAGAAAATAAAACCATTTTGCATAATTGAAATGGTGCGTGCAACTTTTTCAGCGATTGTAGAGGTCAAGAAAAGGAATTTGCATCGCATCCGTGATCAGTATAACAAATATTTTAAAAATTATGTTAACATCCTCATTGAAATGTTGACTGACGAGGCATCAAGGAACTATGATATCACAACCAAGTATTTTTAAATTTTTCGATGTATATCCTTCAGAAATTATATTTTTTTCATAAATCTCATTTTTAAGAAAAATATTTTTCTCAAGCATAAACATGCTTTTGGACTGTTTTTCTTTACTTTTATAATTTTGCTAATTCTTTTTAAGACTACTTATTCTAATCGGTCGTGACTTGAGATTCTTAACAAATACTGGCGTTAAATTAATTTCCAAGATTGCATCTTTCACGAATGTTCTCCACTTGTTTGCCTTTTTTTTGCTTCGATATACTCTGGTTAGTATTAGAGCGATTCTATTTGCAACTTAAATATGCCTCTTGTAACAACACATTCGTTTATCGATAGAGAACTTTTATTTTTGCACTTTATCTTTAAATTCAATCAACTGATTTGAATTCAAGGAATCTGAAATAAAGTATCGTTTAAAACCGAATCACCATAAACAGTTTAAACTGAACTAATGACCGAAATAATGTTTTTTTCCGTTATGACGGAAAGCGCAATTTATAATAAAACTTTTCAATTCATTCAATTGAAAGGTTCTTAACAAGTGTGAAACCTTTGCCTGACTTTTACCAGATCCATTTACTTCCTTACATTATTCTTGCGCATATATAAAAGAGTTTTATGCGCATAAGGATTATTTTTATTGCCTAAATTTTGTTGAAATTAACCTGTGTAAAATTTATAAAGAATTATTTTCAGGACTAGAGCTTTTTGGCACTCTTTACTTAGACATCTGAGGAGAAAATTGTTGTAAGAAATTTTCCCACGTGTTTTAATAAATAAGATAAACTGGTGCATGATATAATCTTAGTCTAGCTTTAGACAATATTTAAATGAATCGGTATTAATTGGTAGAATAGTTACAAATAAAAGTATCAATTCCATAAAAATTATACATTAAGCTTAATGTTAAATCTATGTTTCTGGACTATAAAATTCTTTATATTCGTACAAAATTAACTCGCAGTTAAATTATTAAAAAACATCTTTGCTTCAAGGTCAACTAATAATTCAATGACTTTATCTTGCTAATGGCTGTCGTTATTTTTAACATGAGCAGAACGTGGTGAGGTGGTACATTCTAGGATATCTATATTTTTAATATCTCCAAAGTGTAATTTTAAATCATCGCTTAATTTTTGGAGATGGATTTGTATATTTTCCCCAATTCTATGTCGGTTATATCCAATTGCCGTAAATTTCAAAACTATTGAAAAATTTTACGCAACAATCAAGACTTAAACAAGTTTAATTTAACTTGAGAGCTTAAAATAACTGTTCGTGCTTGAATTAACGTAATATATTTTCCTTGCTGACGTGTTTGAATATCATTGAACATTACAAATACATCAGCCAAATGAGAAATATTGTTTTTATTATTTTTACAATTCGTCACTTAAGGATGGATTAATTTCAGTACGATATTCTGTAACTGTTCAAACAATTCAACATGTTTTTGTAAATACATGCATCTTTTGATAACTATAGTATTTCGGTATGTAATAATAAATGGTTTGATAATTCATCATTTTCCTCGCAAGTCGTATTAAACGGTCGTGATTTAATGGGGTGCTCTAATTTGGGCCATCTTGTAACAAAACGCAGAAAAGAATAATTTCTCACAAGTCTGAGAATAAGAACCCATCACGAAACACGCATACTTTAAACGGTAAAAAAAGATAAATAATTATTTTAAAAAATATGCAGGTATAAGCACTTAAACATTTATTATAAAAACTTTACTTACTATATTGTAATTACAAATGACATTCCAAACGAAAATTGTACATACTGTGTTGCTGTCCATAAATGTGCGATTGAATTTCATTCATCGACCCTTCGATCAGACCGACCCCTAATTATATTATATAGACCCCCGGGGGTCTTGACTATAAGACAAATATTCTGTTGTTCTATACAATGCGATTATCTTTTTATATAAAAATTCAGCTAACACTATGTTTGTGTCCGCAAAACTCGAAAAATAGTCAATGGATTGACTTGAAATTTTTACACAACGCTGTCTTTCTACGTAAGAGTGTTTTTATACATATTTTTAATCTAAAATTAACACGGGAATGAGAAATTCCAAGTATTTTGCGAGATTTAATCAAAAACAATTATTTTTCACGAATAACTATGTATATAACATTTTTTTTTTCACTTATACACATTACTATTTTTCTAATTTTTTTTTAAATATAACAAATGTTTATGATTTGAACAACAAACATAAAATTAGATAAATAGCACATTTTTTTGACGGTCAGTGATCTGACTCACGGCCGTCACAGGTGGCCTTCTGTGAAGTCCATAAATTACATTTGTAAATATGTTAACAAAAGTAGCGATATGGTCGTGTTTGAAGTATCATCAAGAAGTAATTTATATGAAATCTCACAATACTAAATCGGCAGATATGTTAGCAATAAGGAAGTTGTGTGGAGTATTTTAGGATTTCAAGTCCACTAGAGGGATCCGATTGTCATTCAGCTTGAGAACAGACAGACGGTGTATTTCACGGAATAAAGCATACAGGAGAGAGCAACAAATCCATTAATAACAGCTTTTTTTCAGTTTTGCCAAACAGATGATTTTACAAGAGATTGGATTTATATAGACATTCCGATTTATTACTCTTGGAACGCAACACGAAATAATTTTGAAAGAAAGAAGAGAAGCAAAACAGTAGTGGTAGGATTATCTAGAATATTTTCATCAAACGCTTTAGAAAGAATAAGCACTGAACATCCGAACAACGCAGAATACTTTTATTTTATTTTTTTAGACAATCATTGAGATAGTCAATGGAAGATTCATCCGCTACTTCTAATCCTTTTCAAATAGTTACGCTGTCCGCAGTTATTTTATCTATATGTTTCCCTCTAAAACCAGTACAATTGTAGGAGAAATACACAGACTACATGGCCAAAAAATATTCAGTACAGAATGCGTCAAGGAAAACATAATCATTGCTTGGATTTTAGAGAAGAAATATAAAATTAAACTTTAATCTTCATTAATGTTCTTTGCCTTGAAGTGTGTGGCACAATTGGGAGTGACAGCACCGAAAAGGTCTATCAGTGCAGCATTCGAGAGAGCACTACTCTGAAAGCAATCATGCAACAGAAATGACTTGCACCTGCTCGTACAAGAAAATACACCGAAATTTCTTTAAGAACAAAAGATGGCATTTGATACAATCATACAAAGTGTAGCCAACCAATCTGGTGAAACGTTCTTTTTAGACACTCCACTTGGAACTGGAAGAATTTTTTTAATTTTCTTCATCCTGGCTATAAGTCTTTCAAGCAGTTGTATTGCGTTAGTACTTGCTTCTTCAGATATTTCTGCTACGTTGATGGAAGAATTAGTACATTTAAAAGACAGCACATTCCATTCTTTAATTGTACTAATCCAGTGATACCTCGCTGAACACCAGCTGAAGAATTGCATGCCTGCTTGAAATATTCACATTTCTGGAAGACACTAAAAAATGCATAGAACAACGAATATGAGAGTTCACCTTCAAAACGACCCAGCATCTGGCATATTTTCAAGTGAATTACTTGATGTCGGTAACGGAATTGTACCTATACATCCAGAAAGAGGAAAAATTACCTTCCTATCTACTTTTTGCAGTGGCCGCGGTAGCCTAGTGGTTAATGCATCGGACTCGCGGTAGGTGGTTTTCGTTGAGTCGTGGGTTCGAGCCTTGATACCACAAAAGACCCGCCGTGCAACCGGGGCTAATGCACGTTAAATTTGTCGGGGCCCAATGTCCTCCCGTTGGCATGGTGTGGTCGTTAGGAGAGAGTGGTGCCAGCTCAGGTGTCGTCCTCATCACTTGACCGAGGTTCAGAATTACGAGGTCCGTCGCCAATAGCCCTCGTGTTGCTTCTAGTGCGACGTTAATAAAACTTAACCAAAACTAAACTAATTTTTGCAACATCGTGAATTCAAAAGAAGAATTCGTGGAGATGGTATTTCAAAGCATCGAAAGAAATTATCAAAATCATACATGGTAGACCGGAAGAGCCATTCTAGCGGATAAAAATGTCTGCGTATACGTTATTAGTAACATCATTCTAAATGGAATCGCAGGGGAAACAGTGAAACATACAAATGTATTGACTCCGGACCAAATTAAAGTAGTGAATTTTCAAACGGAATTTCTTAATTCCTTTGCTATTCCCAGTTTACCGTCACAAATTCTGCATTTGAAAATTCGAATACCAATCATATTACTCCGAAACATCAGTCAGCCAAGTATTGCAATGGTACTCGATTAGTAGTTAAAAAATTAATGATTTATCTAATTATTCTGTGATTGTACTTCATAAAGGTGAAGACGTATTATTTCCTCGAATACTTCTCATTCGGACAGATATGGTGTTCGAGTTCAAACGACTTCAGTTTCCAATATGCATTGTGTTCATTCTGACTCTCAATAAAGCAAAAAAACAATCTTTGCAAGTGTGCAGTTTGAATTTAGAAAGCGAATGTTTCTCTCATGTGCAATTATATATCGTGTGCTCCAGAGTCGGTAACCATCTGATCTTTATGTTTATACAGAAAATGGATAAATAACAAATGTAGTCCATTCACTAGCTTTACAATAAAAATGATTTTCAGCGAAAAACATTTTTTTTCCTTCCACAACATAGCCAACAACAACGCAAAGTGAAGTATTAAATTAAATTATATGTTTTTTGAGGGAATCTATGTTCATTAGAATATACTTTTCTTTTCAAATAATTAATATCAGACTTGAGTCAAGGCGAAGCGTGGTCAGGATTAGCTAGTTTTCTAATAAAATCACATCGGATGAAGATCCGATTTAGCAATGTTAATTTTGGTATTGTTTTTCTTCGGGAAATTAAATGCTGCTGTGTTACACATATCTTAAGGAAACAGAGAAGCGGATTGTAATAAAATGACTATAGCAAGAAAAATGAAGGAAATTTTTATTTGGTTTTATACTTATTTTTCACATATTAGACACTGTAATATTTCATCAATTATTCGCTTGGTCGCAGGAGCCTAATGATCACGGTCACAAACTTAGGGCCGGCGTTACTTTTGTGGAGCCTTGGATTCAAGCCCTGTTCCCAGAACCTGCGTGTAGCGGGACTGGTGCACTTTAAATCTGGTCGAGATCCCAAGTCCTTCCGTTGGCGTAGTGTTTAAGTCAAGTGTCCTCCTCGTCACTTGACCGAGGCTCAGAATTACGTGGTCTATCGACAGTAACTGGAGCCGTGGTAATTTATTGCTTCTCTGTGTGATATTAATAAAACAATCAATCGCAAATTTAAGTTTCAACTGAAAAAAAAAATCCTACATCAAACTTACTGTTAAATACTTGTTTCTGGACTTTAAAATTCTCACATAGTTTGATGTAAATGTATAGCGCCCTCAAGAATAATTATTTTTTCCATCGCTGTGGATACGACTAGTTCTCAACGGGAGCAGAAACGCCCTCCGGAGCCGATGGGAGGATGCTGAAGGGCGATGAACTTTTTTTGGGAGGTGGTGGGGGTAAGATATGAACATATTTTGGCATTTAAACTTAATTTTAAAATTCCCAAATAAAATTATTAAATCAGCTATGCAATTTACTCCATTTGTGCGAGAAATGAAACGAATTTAAGAAATGGCTCTGCTATCAGTAAATTTCCTTCCCTACGTTTCCCATATCTTATCTTTCTTCAACACTGATAATTATGTTTCTATTGTACAAAAGGAAGCGAAAAGGAGCAAGAGTTCGGATTTTGCCTCTAGGTAATTGGCGATAGTTTCGTCTCTGTGAGAATTGACACAAAATGTCTTTCTACACTCTCTGTGATAAAGATGTATCAGAAATACAGTGAGACGAGATTCCCTCCCAATATCCTCAGAATAAGAAGAGGAAATTCTCCGAAGCAAAAACTAAGTCTTATTTGACCATTGTGAAAATGTTATGCTAGGCAGGATGACCTTGAAGAACTTCATACCAGCACCAATCCCAGCTTGCAAATGGATGTGTCAGCTGTTGTCCTTGGCTCATTCAAGCCCTCTGGTGAATTCTTTTTATTGCAATTAATCGCAGCACATAAGTTAAACATCCTTTCAGTAAGAATGTTTGAATTGACTCCTGTAATTGTGTTGGTTTTCATTCACTCGATTTCTGTTTTTTCCCTCACTTTCAGTTTATTTTCATTGTTTATTTGGTCAGTGTGATAGGTACGTACACTTATTCTTCTTAATGGTGAATTATTAATTTTGAGAAATATTTATCTTTTCCTCATTATATTTTGTGCCCCAAATGATGTTGGCTAACAAAAAGAAATAGCGTCAATACAGTGCCTCGTACTTGAAGTTCAGAGTTGTGCTTATTGAAGATTTGTTCGATTGCCTTCGAACTCGGTGTTACTCTCATTCTTACTTTGTCATAAAGTATTATCTAATGAGGCAATGAAACCATCTCGATTGCAGGAGCCTCTTCAGAAAGCTCATCCGAGAAAAAAATTAAAGATTTCTCCTTTTTCATGCATACCAACGACAAGTTTCTGAAGGTGTCATCGGTGTCAGCTATTAGCAATCTCATCACAAGTTTTAAAAAACGATTTTATCCAGTCACGTTCAGTGTAATAAAAATACCACATTAAGCAACGATACAGTAAGACGACGAATTGATGATATGGCTGAAAACGTAGAAGTTCATTCATGCAAACTATTGGTGTTACATCCGGTTTGTGAAGTAAGGAAATTCTATTCAAGAAATGCTTTTTGCAAGCAGCTTGATAGCAAATACTAAAGGTGAATCTATTTTTAATACTGTCAAATATTATTTTAAAGAAAATTATTCCTTTCATGACCATTATGACTGTTGATGGATCTTTTGCAATGACGGGTCGTTATTGCTGATTTCCTCACCCTTTTTGAGAGGGAGGTGCCAAATATTTTAGGTATTCAGTGATTAATTCACAGACAGCATTTAGTTGCAAAATTCTTCAGCGACATCGCATCAGACGTTACAATATGTTCATCATTGCTGTGAACAAAATTTGCAGTAATACTCTCTATGATCGATTATTTGGGCACCTCTGTAAGGACAAAAATGAAGACAGCAGCAGTTGCTTGTGCACATCCAGATGTTTGGGACCTCCAAAGGCGCCTGCCTTAATAAGTTTTGGAATCTTTTCGACTCTGCGCATCATTTGTTCGAAGAGGAACTCAAAGAGAGCAGATTGCTATAATTTAAGATCGATGTTATTCACGTAATCAATTTAATCTCAAAATTCCATAGATTAATTTGCAGCTGCAAAGCGACGAGCTCAATTTGATCTCAACAAAATCTGCTATTTCAGCCTTCTTAATCAAATTCATTTTGTTGAAGTAGAATTTTAGTTTGAACGAATTCAGCCAATTCCTAATCTTCATATTCCCTTTCGATAATACACTAGTTTATTACCAACCACCTGAGTCTTTGTACATGGACTTTTCTGAGTGTTTTGAGGATATTTTATCCTTAGAGTTTTCTCAATCGGTCATGAACCCTTTTTTGAATTTTGAGACAGCAAAGTTCTGATTCAAAAGGAATTAGTCGAGCTTTAACTAATGAGACTTTGGAAAACAACTTCCAGAATGGTGATCGTTCCCACAATTTTGGCTTAAAGGTAAAATCATAAGTCTATCCTGGACTATCGAAATTTTCTTAATTGCCTTCTTTTTCTTCTATTTCATCTGTTGAGAATTCAGCACAGTGACGGATCTAGTTCCAAAAAAAAAAAAAAAAAAAAAAAGAGCAATCTACACCAAATCGTGGAAAGGGGAGACTTGTGCCTTCCTAAAACTAAGAATATTAAAATTTCAACGGCCTGTGGTTTTCTGACTCTGAGGAGAGAGTTGATGACCTTGATGTGGCACCATTGTTTCGAACCCTTATCCAGTGGGTCCGAAGAATGCGCTCCTATCAACCAGGCTGGAAATGACATCCTATCTGGAGGGTTAAGTAAGGCCTTTTTTAACTTTTAACGTTGTTGTAGAAGAGAGTCACCGCAAAAACAAACGCTGTCTCTGAACCGTCATCAAGCCCAAGCAACCTAGTAACATAGTTTCTTGTTTGTTTCGTTGATACTACTTTTTTGGTCGAATTTGTTTACTGTTTTTTTTGTCTAGTCAAGAATAAAAAACCCTTTTTAAGCATGTTTTTTTGCCTTAGTCATTTTAATTTTAACAAATGAAAGCAATAATCTGCCGCAGCAAAAGTATCAAGTTAAACCAAGTAAATTTAGGTTGTAAATCTATTGAAGAAAATTGCTTGAATATTTTGCCTCTTATAATTCAATAGCCCACTCCCTTTTGTCCTAACCCTAAACTACAAAATTTATAAAAGAGGATCATTGAAAAGTTTTTCACTCATTTGGGTGAGACAGCGGCTTTAAAAATGTTGAGAATCAGTGATCTGGACTGAAAGGTAAATAACCTGTTGTTCAATCTCATACGATTATAAACTAACAAAATAACATCGGATGATTAAAATTAGTGTTGTTAATTTTACTCAATTCGCAACGACAACTCATCGCAGTGCCAATCAAAACTAACCCACTAATCAGTGTTAAACTTGTTTTCGCGAATAGACAAGTTTAACACTGCTACTGTCTTGCACGCCATTTAAGAAATGGCAGCACATATTGGAAACATCTATTTGCCTTAACAACGCTATCTGTATTTGTCTGAGTTAAAAAGTATTAGGAATTGTGTGCAGGTGAACAAAGAATTTCTAGTGGGAGTTGCATTTATTTAGATAAAAAAAATCGCCCTTTAGAATTAATATTCTGGCTCCTTGGATAGAATGATCTAAGATAGTTAAATGTTTATTCTCTCTCTAGTTGTTTACATTAAAAGCATAAATCCCCACTATCTTTTTTTACCTGGATTGGTTCAGTTAAAAAGGAAACATTGTGTTGAATACTTTAATTATCATTATTCAATTGTTTATTTTTGAGAATAGTTTCCTGATATGGATTTAAAGCAATAGTAAGTGTATTATTGCTTATAATTTATGAAAAAATCAAAATTCTTGGGAGATATTTAAAAGGAATTTTTTTGTAAATACAATCCGATGTTATCCAAACTTTCCCCCTCGAATAAAATCCTCCAATGTACTGAAATCTGAATATATGAATTAAACTGTAATCATGTCAAAAGAAAATCGTTTAAATACCTTCCGGGCAAATTTAATTCGGTGCAAAACATTCACCCTAAGAACGAAGAGGAATCTTCATTATACTCTATTCAAATACAATTTAAGAAACAATGTATATGGAGTCACCGGAACAAAAAAGGTCCGAGAAATTGAGCTTAAACAATCTCCTCCTAATTCTCCGACCGTAATCGGCTTTGGATGCGTTCGCCTTTGGCAGAGGCTGCCGCCTTGAGCGGAATAAACGGTTATTAACGTCCTAAACGCGGTGGGGATGCTTAGCGGAGACAATGCCTCCGAAATGTCGGAGTGTATCCCTAACGATCTTGTTAGGCTGAACCCATAATCGCGATGTGTTAAGGATATCCACAATTACGCCATTTCGCGGAACGTCATTAGCTACATTACTTGCGGCCTTGATTATACGCGGGAGAAAAGAGATTTAGAAAAGGGGCTTTTGAGGCAGTGATTGGGGGCCGTGTCCTTTCAGATCAAAAGTCTTGCCCCAATGCATCATTAAGGTTGGATCCCATGCGTTGCTTTGGAATTTTTCTTTTGTCTCTTTATTGAAGCGACAATACTGACGTATACTTAAATCCCAGTCGATAATTTGGGAGTATGATAGTGATTTAGTATACAACGATGTTTCAGAAAGTTGTGATTATTTTTCAAGAATCAATATATAAATACTATTCTCTATATCAGAGTAAAACACCATATCTTATAAAAATAAACATTTGTCTTATTTGTTTAAAAAAACGTTTTGCAACGTAAAATCAAATTTAATCATGGATAAGCACGGATATCAGTTGTACATAAAACAAATGAATTTCCTAGTTCATGATTTAGTATTTATAGATAAAATTTTATATTAAATTAGTAAAATTAAGTATATTATGGACATGTACAAGTATTATTCTAAAGAAATTGCTCATGGTTTGTTTTTTTACTCTTACTTTTGCTTCAGAAATTATAAAAAGAAGTGGATATTCCTGGCTTGATCTTCCACAAATGCAACATCCACAAGATATTATTTTGCATGAAGAATAAGAACCCAATAATGTCTCTAATATTTTGGGCAGGAGGAAAGACAAAGGTCAATAGTCTTCTCATTCATACTAAAAAATGACGATTGGCTATTTCTGATTCATAATGTTTCCTTTCGCTATCCGTAATAAGAATATTTGAATAAAAAAATTCTTTCAGGTCTTAGTGATTAAAAGGACTCCCTGAATCTATTTATTAACAAATACAGCGTCTAACTAAATGTCAGAAAAACTATAAATGTCTGGGAGACTTAAACTTATGTACTAGATCAAACCTCTGATTTAATTTTAAAAAATTATACATTTTCCTTGTTTTTTTAAAATTTTATTAGTAAAAAGGAAGTTTAAAAACCTTTGACTTCTCAAATAGGAGAAATGAAGTCCCAAAATACTAAGCTAACGAAATAGTTATTTCTTATAAAAACAAACATGTGAATTTTATAAAGAAAACGAGACATTCATCTTGTTTCTTCTTTTCTTGTATAATGTATTATGAATGATGTAAGTAAACTACAAAGGGCAGTGATATTTTATTAAAAACATAGCATTGCAGTAACACACGATGTTTTAGTAATATGGTAATAGAAGAGAACACAGTTTATGTGTCAAAGAACGAATTTTGAAAAATGTAATCCGATAGTAGGGGCATAGAAGGGGGAAGTGAAATGTTTGGTGGACACTTTTTGCAACTGTTTCAAAATAAAATCTTCCTTACATCTGACTGTAAATCAAAAGAGAAAAGATAGTGATCAAAAGCTTGTCAAAGCTGAGGATATAACTCTATGTGTTTAACAATATTTAGTCAAAAAATAGAAGTAATAATAATTTACTGTGATGTTAATGTGAGAAATTAAAGTTGTTATTAAGTGACACACACACAATAACAATGTTATGATAACTTATTAAGAATATGTATTTGGCAAAGTCACAATTAATTGTAGTTGAGTTGTACTTTGGTATCCGTTATATATATATATATATTAATTCAATTTTATTAACAACCCGCCCAGCCCGATTATTACTATATATAATAATAGATCGAGGAGTAGTGGTTATAACGTTAAAGTGTACGTAAAAAAATAATTTTTCAAAACAGTTCTCTAAATGCAGAGAAAGGTTCCCACCACCTTTTGAACAACATAGTGATGTTTGTTTGCGTCCTCCAACTATTTGTCACCTGGATCATACTCGATAAACTTTTTTTTTTAATTCTAGAACGTAAAATGCGTGAAGTCGCTTTCTTTTTCAAATATATTATGTTGACCTTTGGTTGTCTTCTCATTCGAAAATCTCTCAACAGAATTATTTAACGTTTTACAAATTTGAAGTGATTTAAGAGAGTTTCACATTTTTTTCTTTATGTACTTATTCGTACAGAATATAAGTATAAATTGTACAAATCTCCAACCATCCCAAACCGTTTGATGACAGTTTGCAACAATCATTGACGTTTTATTTGTAAGACCATATGCATACGTGCGTACTTATTTTATATTTAAAAAAGTCAGCTTTCGTAGACTTTTAAATAATATATATATATATATATATATATAAATGGGCCGCGACCGAAGCGAACAAGTAACTCTGTTTGAGAAAATTTTGTTTTTTTTTCCCCCCCCCCCCCTGAACTCTTCTGTAAACTAAGAAGAAAAATTTGAAAAACTAGTGGGACTAAAAATCTAAAAATTAAATTGGAGGAGAACACTGGTAAGAATATCATGACTTTCCAGAAATGCAAGTAAGTGATAATACAGTTATGAATCAATTCATCACTATTTTGTTTTACTTCACTTTGTATCAAAAATACAAAGGTAAACGATGAATCTACAAACTTTTGTTTTCTCAAAAATTTTCTACTATACATTCTTGATAACAGAGAATTACCCGATGCAGAAATTTCTGATTTTTTCCTTTATTTTGTCGCATTATTTTAAGAAGCGATGCATTTTTAATTAATGAGTGACCTTATAGAATATTTCAACAAAAAAGAAGTTTCTCTCAATACAATATATAATTTAATCTAGTACATCAATTACTGTAGAATATTTACAAATACTCGATTGGATATTGTAAAATATATTAAAAGACACTTTAAATATACATGTGATTAATTGTAGAAATGTTCACCTTAATGTATAAATTGATCATATTTTTCTTCTACATTCTAATGAAATAGAAAAATAGCTATTTATTCTAATTTTATAGAGTGAAAAAATCAATGTGATATATTCTCTTTAATATTTCAGAATAATTAAAATACTACAGGAAAGAGATTTAAGCCGTTTATATAAAACTGTTAAAATTGTAATATTATATTGAATATTAAGCCATTGCTATAAATATTTGATGCAAAAATGTCTTGTTTTATCAGATGTAGATAGAATTAATTTTTTTTATGCTAAGAAATATAAATGCAATTTATAATTTACAACCGGTAAGTACACAGACAAAATTTCAATGTGCTTACCTTTTTCTCGTACTCATCTGTCTAGATGTATTTGGGTGAATAGTCCATGAACTAGCTTGTATGAACAACATTATCAATATTTTACTTCATTTCTTCTCTCCTGGAGTAAATTTTAACATTTCTTGGATGCGAATTACAACAAAACGTATTTATTTAGATTTAAGCAGATTTTTTGTTTTCGGAAAGTCTCAAGGGTATTTATAACTTTCATATATTTTGAATTTTCCTATAAAATTAAGGTCAAGTAAGTTCATTCACTGAGTTACTTCATTGTCTCCTTTCTTAATATTTGATGAATGAAAAATTTAATTTGGCAAGACAATCAATCCTTGCGCTCCTGAAGAAAACTGTTTTAAGTAACAATACACGAAGAAAACTGGAAGGTAATTAAAGAAGATCTAGGAAGATACTTTTCGATTAAAACTAACACAAAACAAAGTAGAGATAATCAACTGTTACGTAACAACGCCGAATAGAAATTTGATTCTCTTTTATTTCTTGACTTAATGACTTTTGTCGAGAGTATATTTTCATTTTTATTCTTCGTGAATAAAATAACGACGGGCAGATTTTGCTTTTTATTTATCTTTCAAGTATATTTATTTCATAATTCCACTGATGAGTATTCAAGCTCATCATTCATTGGCCACTTGGGTAATAAAATCGGAAAAAAATACTACGTTTCAGGAATTATACATAGAATGAAATTCTCGTTGCTGTTAAAATGCTAATACACATGTCATTTCTGAGTTGCCTTAATTTTGAAACGAGTCTTTCGTTTTATAAACTATTCAGTATTTTTATTATTTTTTTTAAAAAGGTCTTCTAAATTAAAATGAATTAAATTCGCTTGTTTTATGTAAATTCATATTATTTTCTTAGTGCTCTTAAAATCCATACATAAGAACATTCATGCGTTGTTATCGATCTCTGTAAGATATATTTTTAAAATTTCTTTCAGCGATGTACAAGAAAGGATTTTTACTTACATATTACGAAAACAATTGCAAATGACAGTTACTGTACGAGTTTTGATGTCTTTTCTTTTTATATAAATGATTTTTCAAGATAACGAAAGAATTTATTTTCCTTAAATTTAATAATTTTTTATATTCAAAATAAAAATATTTAATCCAATACCCACAAAAATGAGATTGAATTCGATTTTTATTAAAAAAATGTATAATTTTTTTTGATTTTTAATTTTTCTGATTTACGTGTCCTTTAAAGTTAATTCATATAATTAAACTTAACAAAAAGCAACTACTTTCATTATATGAAACGAATGCCAAGGATAATTTTGTATTTCATGCAGCGTACAACCTTCCCGTTTTATGGAGAAAAAAATTTAACTTAATAGAAACTTGAATGGACTATTTTTCTTATCATATCATTTCTCCAATCTTCAATAAGTTTCTCAATATACCTTTTTCTTCTGCTTTCGAAAATAATCGAAATAAAATTACCGATATCTTTCACATCAATTATTAGTACAGCAACTACATTTATTTATCATTTCTTTCCAAAATTCAAATGTTAGGAACTTAAAATGAATAAATATAATCCCAAAACAAATACTTGATATCAATCACTTTCTGTTACACCACTTTTTGGGTCAGTTTCTTTTGACAATGAAAAATGTGTTATCAATTTGTTTTAAGGTCGGATAATTTGTTTTTTAGAATGAATACTGTTGATTTACATTTCATTATACTGTTTCTCATATATTTCATTCATATTTAAAAGCAGCTCATTTAATATAGAAGGAGGTATAGGATTTTATTTATTCAACAAATCATACAATGCCATATTTTGAGCTTCTCATTAAATACAACATTATTATTATTATTATTACTATTATTATGTAATATTACTATTATTATGTAATATTACTATTATTATGTAATTATTACTATTATTATATATTAAGTAACAACATTATTATTAACACTTATTCCTTTTATAAATATTTGTTACTTTAAAATAATTTCATTTGTGCTATTTGAAATTGCTTAAAATAATTACATAAGAAAAATTTTAGAAATAATTTTTTTCGCCATAAATATGTTTCTCATAATGCATTACGTTCCAAATAAACTTATCCTTGATATATTTGAAGGCACTGAGGAGATCAAGGAAAGTAAATTTGAGTTTTCCATTTTTATGCTAATTTTAGCATTCTCTTAAATACATTTTACAATTTAAAATACTTTTATGAAAAAGTAGAAATGTATTAGACTACATTATAATTAATTCCTTATTGATTCCAAAAGATTACTTCACACACACACACACATGCACAAACAAACAACTTTGCTTCTTTTAAATATTATTTGTTTCACAAAAAAGACAAAAAAAGGCAAATGATTTATATATTAGTTTGTTTCTTTCTTTTGAAACACAATATGTAACACTAAATTAAATCGAACTATTATAGAGATGCATGAGAAACTATAGCACAAAGCGCAGGTAATTTTAGAAAACCTCTGTTCGAGTTTTGAAATTCATATTTTTTATAATTACCATATTAACTTTCTTTTTACTATGTATAATCGAACAAGGATAATTCAAAAGAAGGAACTCATCGCATAGTTTCACCAGACTAAAGAAAGTTAGCAAACGTACGAATGCAAATAACCAATTGTAATTGGATAACTTATAGATTCAATTATTTGGAACTAATTTTTTGATTCATTTATCACAATGAAGTTAAATTTTCATCGATGTTTCGATTCGTCACTCACGCATTTGATTACGTCACAAATGGGAGGTAACCAATGAAATCTATTCAATTTGAATCTCACAAGAAATAATTCCAGGACTTCACTTTTCTTCAAGGATTTCATGCAAATGACTCAGCTCTAAGGAAGATAATCTTTTGAGGAAAACTGTTTTTTGATGAACCGATACATTTTAATGGTGCATTCTTTCTTCATTTCGATTTAAAAAAAAACACGCGCTGAATGTATAAATCCAGACAGACAATTCATTCTATCAGTTGTTTCGAACAGTCTTTCATCACGGAAGTGACCTCATCCACTCGGGGATTTTCCTCCAATGATTTGACTGAGTAAGTCCTGCTTTGAAACGGCTGAACTTGTAAGGCTGGCATGTTTCCAGCCAGGAAGGGCGTCCCTAATGAAAATGAAGCCTTGCAGCTCCGGTAAATGGAAAAGCGTTTAAAATGTTTCCGTTTTAGGCCGTGGTCTAAAAACAGGAAACTGCCTCTGGTGGGTTTCCTTCATCGCCACTATAAACACTCGCTTCTGGAATAATTATACCAGGCTGGAACCTTCTGAACTTAAATATTTATGGCAGCAATCGGGAATTTGTTTCCTTTTTACCTGTGGGAATTTTATAGCGCACTTAATTTAAAAAGACTTTGACTCTCGGCTCGTAAAAATTAAAATACTTTCCAGATCATTATACCTTTCCTTTGTGTTCCAATTCATCAACATGGATGGATGCTAACAACTGATAGACGATAATTTTGTTTCTGTATATTTGGTTTATATGTAATAAAATTCCTAAGCAAATAATTTTAAAATAGACTTCCAATTTTTAGTACAGTGTTAACTTGGTTAATGATGGTTATCCGTGTTCCAGTTTTATTGTCGTTCAAAATCGTAGTTATGCAATGCGCTATTTACCACTGGTATAATGGTGGCAGTAGAATAATTCTTTCTGGCTCCTGTATCGAATAACAGTTCCAAATTGATTACACATGTTGATCATTTAAATCACTCGACAGCTGCGAGACACAAAGAGAGCAATCTACATGGTACCGTTAGTCAAAGCCTGCGTCGTTATCCAAGATATTTTTGCTTACTATTCCATGTTAGCAAAGTACGTCTCTAAGCAAAGCCTTCGTTAACTAAGGTACCACTCTATAACGAAATATTAAAATAGATTCATAATAAATTACCGATAAAATTATTGGATTCAATTAATTTCCCCTCACAGACTGCTTTAAGTGGGTTGTGAAAAATGTGCTTCAGAAAAGATAGGAAAACGATTTATAGTCGAATATAAGTCGATACAGAAGGTCTTCCTCTTTTCTCTCATAATTGCATTGCAAAATAACAGCAAGGCAGTGCTTGGTCTTCAGAATTATAATTTAACATCCATTCATCTTTTCAAATTGTCGTTACGGAAACAGTTATTACAAATTTCCAAACGATTTTACTGAAATATATAACGTGACCTACACTACTAAATAAATATTCAAGAAAGCTCTGATACTTCGGAACTTTCGCCTAAGCATATGGAAGAACAGCATTTCTTATAAGCATAATTTTGCTTTCTTTTATAAAGGTTTAATATATTTTCGGTGGTTGATATAAAAACAACATTGTGTGCAAAAGGGCTTATTTCTTCCATTTGAGGGCCTTGATTACATCAGTAGAGTAGCCTGTAACCTGTATGCCTACCAAAAAACATCATATAAAGTAGAAAGTGGCCTACTGCAGGCTAGATTTTTAATTGATCTCTAAGTTTTTGAGAATATAATAAAGTTTAAGAAGGTAGTTTTGTAATTTGCGAATGGAGGAAAGTAGGAAAATTCAGGATGTGAGTTTATATAACTACATACAAACTCAAATGTCATTCCACTGACCCCTGGTCGGCGAAAATTTCAATCAATGAAATTTTTTTTCTATTTTGTTTTGGATCTGAATAAGAGGCTCGACGTTAACGTGAAATAATCAGGCACAGGACGTCAGTAAAATATTAACGCCAATAAACTTTGTGAAAAGTTAACACAGCTATTATTATAAAAACAATAAGAATAAATTCAAAAACTTTGGACATATACAATTGAAAATCCCATTTATGAATCAAACACATTTGATTCAATGAAGTTCACTTTTTAATACATTTATGGTTAAAGTATTTAATGCACATTGAAAACTTTTATTATTTTTATAATATTTTCTCTACACTAACGTAAGCAAACCTTATTTATGAATGAGTGCATACTGGGTATCACAATTTTTAATCATAAATATCTATACAAAATTTTGGGAGATTAAGTCTGTAGGAACTTAATAAAGTATACAATTCTTTATAAATGTTTTTCCATATTGTTTTAACTCTAGTATAGAATTTTGCCTAAAGGCAGTTGAAAATTACACGTTTTTGGCACTCGAAGGGAAAAAAATTTCAAGAAAAATCGTACAAAATAGGAGGGGGGGGATACTGGATGTAAAGAGAATGAAATGAAAATATATACAAAGGATTTGATTGCAATTGAATTAAATCATTTATAATTTGTACTAAATAGTTTATATATCTTCTAGACATTTTTCAAAATTATCATTGATTTCATTATTTTTGATATTCATGTTTTCGATACCTAAAATAAATTAATTAAAATATCTCATAAAATTAACATTCTGTGGTATAATTTTGAAAGTGCTCTGAAAAATCTGTCGTATCACAATGAAAATATAAATTTTCATTAGAAAGGAAATTTAAATTATAACGCTGTTTTTTTATAATGTAAGATATTTTTTTAATAAAGTTTTTTTAAATATTTCAAAGCAGAAATTTTTTAAAATTATCAATGACATTATTATTTTTATATTTATTTTATCAATACCTAAAATTATTGCGCAGAAGTTTTTTTAACGTATTGAAAAGCAAACGTTAATAATACATTTAAGATGAAATTCAAATTAAAGCACACAAATTTTTAATGCAGAATTTTTTAAAATTATCATTCATTTTACTATTTTTGATAATCATGTTTACAAGGTCTAAAAATAATTAATTTAAGTCACCCTCAAAATTAACTATGGGTGGTATAATTTTAACATGTTCTAGAAAAAACTAGAGAAATGGTTGCGAAAATTGAGTGAGTGTGTAGTGTGCATTAAAGTTGAAACTCAAATTGTATTAATAGCTAAAATTATATTTAATGAAATGAATTTTTATTTAATGTTTCGATACAAAAACATTTTATTTCTAGTAACTGATATCTTTGTTAAACAATCCTTTATTTCTAATTCTTAAATTAATACTTGAAAGCTTACATTTAAAAAAAAATTTTCCCCCTTAAAAGTACGAATACATAATTTTTTTCTTCAGAAACTTTGAAACGCCAGTTAACTTTAGGAATTAAATCGTAAAAATATGTGATTTGAAAAAGCATATTTATTGAATAATTTCTAATTTATATCACATTTATAGTTGAAATTTCATATTTATTACTGATAAGTATATTCACACGCACGCATGCACACACACACACGCACACACAATATTACACACACATATATATATATATATATAGTTGTGCGTTATTTATAGGGAATAAGTTTAAAGGTTTTTGAAAAGTTGATAAATTTGATGTTAACTGAGAAACAGTCAGAACCTTAGCTATTTTTTAAAGTTTGTAAGTATAATTTGTATTCAATATTATCGCTTTCTTTTCATTTACCAATAATGTGAATGCAACAATTATCAATAAAGTTTTTTAAGAAATAGTATATGAAGAAATATAGAGTAAATTAAAATTAAACTTTTAAGGAAAGAAGTATTATATTGAAAGCTTATTGTGTGTGTGTGAATAATTTATATGTTATATTCTTCATAAAATTGAAATTCTTTTCTTTGTTTAAGCGAAAGGCTACTATAACTTTTATTCATTGCGTTATATGATATAACTTTCTAAAAGTTATAAAAATATGAATGGAGGTAAAAAAAAATGTTTCAAAACGCCTTGCGACTGTTAAGTTGTATTTCAGGAATATTCAAATAAAGCAAAGCGATGAAATGAGAGTAAAGAAAATACAAATAATGCCAAATATTTTGTTATTTTAATATAAAAAAATGTTATTGACATAAGTTTCTCCTTTTTTGTTATTTTGATTTCAAAAAATATTATTTGACAGATTTCGAATACTACCATCAACGTTTTAGTTAGTTTAACACGAAGTTTAATTTAACACGAAGATGATTTTGAATTTTCTGTGTAAAGACTAACAAAGTGTTCTCTCTCTCTCTCAGTTTATCCGTACCTTTAATAAAATTTTAGGAAGATTTCGTGATTTAATTGATTGATTGTTTATTTATGTCGCTCTTTGAAGCTACATGAGGGTTTTTAGCAATTTATTCCATCCTTTTGAACCTCCGTCAAATGATGAAGACGTTACATGAGCAGGCATATTTAATATACGACAGGTCTTTATTGACTTTAGGACTCGAGCCCACGATTCGACGGATAAAATGCAGGATTTAGAGCTCCCGACCATGACTAATTGTGGCCGCATTTTCAAAAAGAATAATTGAAAAAAAAGTAATTGCAGAAATACAATGAATGTAATCTATTTATATATATCGTGGAAATATTTTATTGTTTTATGTTAAGAAAAACTTATATGAAATCGAACGCTATAATCTCCCTGAAATATACTTAAGCTGCAATTCTCGACGATGGTGATGATTCATGTTAAAACTGATCATCTTGTCTCCGTCGGAAAGCTTCTTCATAATTGCACCAGACCAAAATAACATGATATTTTTTTAAAATTAATATTATATTTTAATGTACTGTTGGCTAGTCCTGGTGAGTTCTATTTATGATTATTTTTCATTTAGTATAACTACAAGAATTTCTTTTTCCTTCATTATAAATGAGTCGTTTAAAAAACAGATAATTTTGATAATCTTATAAATGAAATTACATATCCTTTAGTTTTTCATAATTTGTCTTTGCTAATATTTCTTGCTCATGATGATCATGAATTTAAAAATTATCTGTTCAAGAGTTTGAAAGTCATTTCTAGTAAGTGTAGTGTTCGCATCTATAACAGGGATGGCCAACCCATGGCACGCGAAGACTTCACGAATAATTAAAAATCTCAAAAATATTAATATCATCTTCAGAAACTTTGTCAAAATCCGTGAAAACTACCCATACACTACTGAATCAAACGCTCCGGAGAACGGAATTGCCTGGCACCACAATGCGTTAGGTTGTGCTGTCACGGTATGAGACTAAAGATTTTAATTGTCTAGCCTTGTCTCGTTGCCCGTTAGATTGATTTGAGAGAGCAAGAATAGCTCTGTTACCGAAGCTTATTTGATTTTAAACAACCGAGAAGAAGGTTTCCTAAAACTTTCTCTTAAATTTTAATGTCTCGAGACGTGTTAAAATTTTTATTTTTACTATACCCAAGAGTAAACTTTTGCATTGAAAAGAAAATATGAAGAGAATATTGCTATTCGCAATTTCAATACTGTATGGGAAGAGCAATTTTTGCTTATTCGGCAAAAGCCTTAACAGCTCGTTTGTTTGATATATCGAAATTATGTTGCTGTGCCAAAAAAAAAATTATCTAGACCGACATTTCAAACAGCTACATAGTGACTTTAACAACAAAATTTCTGTTGATTCACGTTTGCCGAACAGACCTTGTAAAAAAAATTCTATTGCAGACAAACAATTCTTGTTCCTGAATGTGATTGTTATTTCTGAACGTCGCACTGAGAAGCAAACAGGGGGTTAATGTCAAAGCATCTCGTAATTTTGAACCTCGGTTAAGTGACGAAGGTGTCACCTGAGATGACACTTCCCTTTCCTAATTTTCACATCACACCAAGGGAAGATTTTGAGTCTGGACAGATTTAAGGTGCATCAGCCCTGGCTAAACGGTGCCTCTTTTGTGGCATCAAGGCTCGAACTCACGACTCAATGAAAACCACCGGCCGCGATTCCGCGACAATAACCACTAGACTACCGCGGGTGCGGAGCATAGTGGCAAATTCATAAGCGTAACGATCTCATTCACTGAACACTCTGGAGTTACAACTAAAACTTATGGGATTGCTAGTTTACTTATTAGTTAAATCACATTCAATGGAAATCAATGGATATAATTTTTAATGAACTGCAATAAAATGCAATTCACAAATACCTCAAGAATTTTCATTCCAAATGCCCATGTTAAAATATCTTATATTCATATATGAACACGCATTTTACACACTTCACGAAAGACATAAATACTACAGACAATAAATTTCAATCAGTAATTAGTTCAAATAGTGGCACTCTTCCCCAAAAGGTTGCCCCCCTCCTAATCTAGACCCTACACAACTCATACTTTCTTAACTAGGTGAAAATAATAAAAGATGACAAAAGTTTTCAGCTTTATTTTCAATCTTAAGACAAAAATTACCTTTGTTCATTAATTTTAATAATTTTATTTTAAATCAGGTATTTATATTTCATTGCTAAAAAAATATTTAAAATAAGATTTAAAAACAGCTGTCACAACTATCATAAGGAAAAACCGAATATAATTTCCGGATAATTTAATATTTGTTTTTAAACGAGAAACTCTCTTAATCGTGACACCCATTGAGATAAGTTTAATCAGTAAATAAAGGGAAAGAAAACTAAATGTAACAATGTTGAATAGGACACTTTTTTTACTCGGATTTCCAAATAACCCGGATGGACCTCTCAAAGGCGTTTTTTTTTTTTAAAACTTGAGAAGCAATCTGCAAGTTTCCGTAACAACATTTATTTGTTTTATCCATGTGTTTTAAAAAATCATTTTCTTTACTACAGTCTTCTAACAGTGGTGAATGTGTGAAAAAGGGGTGGGAGATTACTAATATTCAGTAACACGACTTTAGTCACCCCTCTAATAACCAGTGACAAATGGTTTGCGGTGCTACATTGTCTAAATGGTAAATACAATAAAACAATTTTAAGCACACTTCTGTTGTTCACAAACTAGACTTCCTTATCTGCTCTAAATAGGATTAATATTCGATCTATTGAATATTAAGATGATTTTCTGAAAGTGAATTTTTTTTTAAATTTAATTTCTCCTATTTTCAGGTTAAACCGGATTATCGATATCATCGACCGGCTCTGGTTCCAATTCACCTGACTTACGTGATCTTACTGTTCTATTCTTTGGCTTTAATCACGCAACCCTAATCATTAAACAGCTTTGTTATCAATAATTCTGAGCCGTCTACACCTCTAACAATGATGATAGACATAGAATAATCCATCACTACACTGCATGTTTGACAGCAAATTGTCCATCGGTCGCGAATCGTCATTGTAAATGAACCGCATTCCCGACAGGTTGCAGAACAATAACGAATGCAAATGCAATTTTCCTTCGTATCAATGAGCTTGTAGCCAGAGTACTATGAACAATGGATCGTGCGGGAGAGTGTGGAAGTTTATTTCGTGTTAGAAATCGCCCTATGCGGTCATTTATTGTCCTTTCCTTCTATGAAAAGACGTTTTATTTGTAAGATGCCAGCACTGAATTACACTTGAAATGAGAATTGCAGAAAAAATTCTGTTTCGAAAGTAAAACACAATTTTTTTGTATAACAAAGGCTCGTTCTGCACCAGAAGTCATTCGGTTTGAAGATAAGGATTTTGAATTCAAATGTTTGCGATGCGTAGTATTTTTCAGGGAGAAATGGAACAGTTTTTTTTTCCATATTTTGAATATGACTGAGTAACAATGTGGGCTTATAATGCAAAGGCCAAATCTGTCTAATTTGCGCGAAATATTCTTTAAAATATGGTAAACGCTTTCTTAAAGGCACATTATGATAAAATATTAATTAAAAAGTAGAAGCATAAAATAAAGCATAATATGTCTGAGTGAAACTTTTGAATCTGAAGAAGTATGAGTTGATGCTTAAATGAAACAAGTATTATGAGATTTTGAGCCAAGTGTTCGGACATGAAATTCTTAATTATTTTTTGATTTTTAAAAGAGTAAGAAAAGCCGAATCACGTTAGGAAAGTTATAATATTTCATACTTGTTTGATTAATTAAGTCTAACGTTTTGGTTTGATTTAACATCCATTTATAAAGAACAACTATTTCGAATGATGTGCCGTGGAAATTAATAAGAAATAGAGTAAATAAATTTATATTCAAGACAGACAAAGAACACAAAGAGTGTATGTGTGTATAAACCAGAAAACATTTTTAATGTACCATTTTTACTGTAAATAAGTATCAGTTTGGAAAGAATCATTAAAATGAAACTTAGCATTAAACGGATAACGAGTAGATTCTGAAACTATCATCAGAATTTCTCACGTGGTTTGAAGTAAATTGACTGATTCGCTCTGGTCAGTTTTTATTGTATGAGAAAAATACTTTTTACCGAATTAAACTAAAGCTGCATCTTAGTATTTTTAATCGAACAATTAAAAAAATCTCTAACCATTGAATTAACCACTATCAGTATAGATTCTGGAACAAAACAATTTAAAAAATCATTCATGGCTCTCTATACATACACGCAGCAACAAAAATAAACAATCTGGCTCAATTATGGAGTGAAATACAAAATATTAATGATATCTTTAAGTACTTTTTATCTGTCAAGTAGACCAATATATGAATCCCCATTACTCCAACAATACAGGGTTGATGAAATTATTTCCATTAATACTTTATACAAGATTTTCATTTTTTTTAAAATAAATAGTGTGAATCAGGCTTTGAAATTATTTATTGGATCATTGTTCATTTCTATATTTACCGCTTTATGGAGTAATAGAGTAATCAAAATATGAAATGTATTTTCATTTTAATGAACACCATATCGAGTGAAAGGATGCTTTGGCCAGAATCGGCTTAATAAATAGAATTTCTTACAAGACTCGACATATGTCATCCAAGACGAGATTGCCTTCAGTGGCGCTGTAAACTCGAGATTGTTGTCATTGGATTATTTTCCTAATTTAAAGAAATTAATTTTTCTAAATTGCAACCTGAAGGTTTTTTTTTTTATTCATAATAATTATTCATTACATTTATCTTAACAGATCATCACTGATCTGATTGACAGACTTTTTCACCTTAAAAGTGTCAATTTGGTAAAAGAATACCTTTAATTACTTCCGCGTTAACAGATTGATAATATTTTCTTTTCTTTTCAACACCATGTGATGAGAGGACCGATAATTAAGATTCATGCACTTGTATACAACCCCTTAACACTTCGCGACGTTTAACTGCATTTTCAAAATTAATCATATACATATATATATATATATATATATATATATATATATATATATATATAAATTAATAGACTTAATGGCCTGAAATTTTGGATGTCCAAGTTTCTTGACACGAGGAATTGAATTTTTAAAAAAATTCGATATGCTGATATTCATTTTATCGTAATTGTAATTTGATAATTCAAATGTTTTATACTAATATTTTTTTTCCCGATTTAATATATTTTCAGAACAGGAAAAAGTTATCTAACGCTTGGTATACAAAACTGCAAAAAAGAATGAACAGATAATTTAATGTCGTCAAATGTTTGAGAGACAGTCATTAAACATTAGGTTACCCGTTTTTGTAAATCTCCAACATTCAGAAACTTACAACTAAATATTACGAAATTTGAAATTCAAGCCTTTTTCATGATGAGAAATGAAATACGCGAATAGAGTTATTTTCCATAACGGACAAATTCTGAGTTAGAAGTTAATTAACTCTGATAATTAGGTTTTGAATATAACTAATCTATTAACATCATATTATATTACTAGTTTCCTTTTAGCTGCATAAACATTGATGGTCTGTTGAGGACTGTACAGCTTTTATCATTGACATTAATTAAATCTATTCATCAATATTTTCAAAAATTTTAATTAGGAGAAAAAGAGTATCAAATTAACGTTAAATTTTTTTGTATAAAATTCTTTAAAATTAACAAGTTCAGAGTAAAAACCAAAAAATCACGAAAAATTCTTTAAAAAATTAGTCTGTTGTGTGATTTGATAGTCACAATATCAGCAGAATTTATCTTGAATATTTTTCTAATAAATTCACAAAATCTACCTGAAAATATATGAAATCGAAGACTGACGAGAAAAACAAAATTCTTAAGAAATAAGTCTTCTTATTCCATTAACTCGTTTAACAGTGTTGAATAAAAAAAAGATAGTTAATCTTCCGTCAGATTAGCAGTCTCCCTTCTAAGTTTTTTGTTTGTTTGTTTGAAAGAAACTAGCGAGAAATTCGACAGTTAATTTCTGACGGGAAAATCTCCGTTAAGACGTGGATTCTGAAACTTCTTTTTATCGGAAAAGTTTTCGGTTGTTCTATCCCATGATGAGTTTCAAGAACTATTTTTGCTCATTCATCGCTGAATTCTATTAAGAAAGAGATAAATGTTTATGGCTTATCACTCGAAGACATCTTTCTTTACGGAAAATCGAAGAAAATCACAGAGACCTTTAAAAAATATCAATGTTAGAATTTCTAAAATTAGAATGTTATATTGTGGCTTTTTTTAAATAATGAAATTATTTCCAAAATATCTGATGTAATGTAGAAATTGTAACTATATTTGATACGTATAAATTTTCAAAGGCTTTCATTACTCGTTAAAAGTATCAATTATTTCGTGTCATATACACATTTCCTCAATTTTATAAAAGACATATTTTAGATAACAGAATCAAGTCAGTTTCATTACTAAACAGTGGATAAATAAGTGCAGGTCTTGAGTATGAGATTGTTTGATCATTATGAGGAGAGTTCTGAAAGTACCTGCTTTTGACTACCAATGACATGTTGGTAATACCATTATGTGTTGCAAACGGTTAAATAGCACCAAAAGAAGTTTGATACAAATTTATAGTTTATGTTTGTGATTGCTGCCGCATAGAGATGTAACCGTCGATGAAATCTGGCTTCCTTATGGTACCCCAAAAATCCAGCAACTATCAAAACAATGGATTGCTTTTGGTGAATCTATTCCAATGAAAGCTAAAACGTCAGGAAAAATTATGAAATATGAGAAATATAAGCAGTTTTCTTTTCTTTTCTTTCTTTCTTTCTTTTTTTTTTTTTTTTTAAAAAAATTGGCATTTATCGCTAAGAAGTCCTACGAAGTAAATTTTCGCATTTTTACAAAGTTTATAAGAGAGAGAGAGAAATTGAATTTTCGTAAATTAGATTGTCTTTTTTAGGAGAGAGGAGGTACGAAAAACTTTTTTTTACCTACTGCTACAGATATAGCGTTTACATCTAATTTTTTTTCAATAAAATTTATTTATAGTGCTTCTTATTTTAAAGAATACTCATAAAACTTTTTCAGATAGAAAAAGATTTTAATAATAATAATAATAATAATAATATATATATATATATATATATATAAGTAAACTCAGGGAGAGTTCTTGCGCTCGGAAAGTATGCCTGTTTATAATAATATAGATAATAATAATAATAATATATCTTTAATAGATACAATAATAATAATACAGCTTTGCTGTTTGAGAGAAGAAATGTTGAATATATTTTAAGCGGAGAAAACTATTCGATTCTAACAAAAATGAGTGATACACTGTTCTCTTTATGCATGAATAGAAACAGGCTCCAGTCATCGAGTGAACGTATTTGCTGTTGGAATTGTTTCAGTAGATTCATGGGTTCAAATCCTGATTCCAAAAGAGGACTTGTCTTGCAGATATATCAACTATGTTGTAAAGTTTGTGAACGTTAAATCTGTTGTGTGTTTGTCGATGTTGCTGCTCAATGTCTTCACGAATGAAAAGTTTGGAGAGTAAGGTGCCAGCTTAGATGTTTCTCTGGACGCTAGGTCAATACTCAAAATAACGATTTTTTCATTTGCTCTCAGGCTTCTTAATATCAAGAATGATAATAAATTTCGGAGTATTTCAAAAATATGCTAGCATTTTTAAAGTTTTTCAATACGCCGAGCGGGAAAAAAGGTTAACAAAATTTACAAATCTATTCACTCCCCATCCTCATTCATAGAATATTCGGAAGAAAAGAAAACCTCCAATTCCATCAATTTTTTCAAGGTTCGATGTTAAAAAAAATAACAGACAGTTTATTGGAATACATTGATAACATTCTTTTTTCTCTGAAGATTCAGAAGGAGAGATATAAAACATGAGCCGTCGCAACAAAGTATACAAGTTTCCCGAAGTTAAATTTAAGACTTTGCAATTGAACCGAGGGGCTGTAAATGTCGAAGAATCGATTCGAAACATCCTTTGAGAAATTTGTTTCCTGCTTTACGGTACCATTTTCAACTGCAGTAAAAGAATGCATGCAATCAGAGATGTTACCCTACTTTCTCGCCAATATTTCCAATCGCAAACAACACCGGGAGGTCAACTTTTAATGCTCGTTGTTTGTTATTGAAGAAGATACAATAGCATTCTTTTTTTTTACAGCAAATTTATAATGTCTCAAAAGGAGGATCGTTCAGACTTCTTACTACTTAAAGCCACAGTGATTCATTGTAAATGAAACTTAGGCTGAAACTCTTAGATCCATAAATTGTTTATTAACGTTGCATTTAGAAACAACACAGGCATTATTGGCGATGGACTTTGCTATTTTGAGCCTTTTCTAGTGGCAACATCTGAAAGAGTATCCTACTCACCAAATTTCTACACCACGCAAATGGTAGAACTTGGAGCTCTATAGATGTCATATGTATCGGCAGCGCTACACGGCGGGTTTTTCGTGTCATCAGGATTTGAACCCATGACTCGATTGAAACTACTCCGTTGCGAACTCGTGGGACCATGACCATATGGACGCCTAGGTCATGGATGATCTGAGCGAAATTAACTTAAGGATGTTCATTACAAAAACAATTAAAATGATTCACTTGCATTGTAATTGGTACATACATAGAATAAAGAGAATAATTAAAAAAAATTAAATTGTTGTGTGACACGAATTTGCTTAAAATGATTTGTTATTTGATTCGATTTCTGTAGCAGTCGAATACAAAACTGAATCTAAATTTTTATTAAACTGTTGGATTCTTTCTTTAATTTGATGATATAATCTTCAAGAGGTGCGTTCAGACGCGAAAATATTCATTTTAATGAAAATTGTATTTGTATTTAATTCTCTTTTCCTCAATACAGCAATACTAGTTCAATAAACTGTGCAGTCTTGAATTCGGAGTTAATTCCTCTAAAAGAACGCCATATGGAAGGGCTGATGAACGTTAAATGTGTCGGGGCTCGAAGTCTTCGCATTGGAACGGAGCTTGTGCGGATGCCAAATGAGATGTCGACGTCATCATCTGACTGCGTTCAAAATTACCTGCGCTTTTTTATCGGACAGAAATAAAGAACCGCAATCGTTCAATACCACAACAGCATGCTCAATAATCAGCTTCTTTTAAAAACGATTTGTAAGAGAGACCGCGGTATCCGAGCTGTCCTGATTATGAGCTCGCAAATAGCGTTGTTTCAGTGGAGTCATGAATTCAAGTCCTGATGCTTCTAAATACGAGTCGGAATTAGGGGCTGATCCACTTCTGCACGAGGCTTAATGTCCTCCGGTGGGCTTGGTGTGGAACTTTTGAGAGGGGAACTAACTTATATGTTTTCCTCATCACTTGGTCGAGACTGAAATTTGCAAGTTCAATCACCAATAGCCCTCGTATAATTTCTACGTACGACATTAATAAGTAATGAATTAATCAAAAACGATTCGTAAGGTATTCTAAGTATCACTGAGTAAGGCCAACGTATTAAGACGTCCTCTGGTTGAATTGAATAAACAGGAACCATATTACTATTTGCAACAGTGTATTTTTTAGCCACCTCAGAAACTAATGTTTTAGCCAACCATGAGAACCAAAAAATGTTGTTGTAGCTGGCTTCTTTTTAAATTAAAGTGTGAAAAGCACTTGACTTATTCATTTTATGTCAGCAGTAAACACATTTAGTTTAAAATATATTCAAATTAATAATTTATCGTTACTTTATTTTTAATTCCTGAAAAGAATACTATTGTCAATATTTTATCGATTTCTTTAATTCTAATATTTAATTGAATAATTTAATAGTTTTTTCAAAAAAAAAAAAAAAAAAAAAAAAAAAAGAAATTGAGCTAATTTTAGTAATTATATTTACACAAATGTTTGTTGTTTTTGATAATTGCTACGCAATGTAATGTCATTATAAAGTGCTAATTATATACTATTCTTCACAGAATCTATGAACTCGACTTTCTCATGATAGATTAGGAGATCTCTAGCGGATTCTTCTACCAAGGAATGAGTTTGACTAAACCCTTTCTTTACAGGACACAACATTTTCCGTCTATTGGATAGCAGAAGTTATTATTTTATCTATTTGTCGTTGGTAGGTTCGACTGAGAAAAGCAATGACTTCTGTAAGGAGGCGACATCTGGCGAGAGTGTGTTTTATTTTCTAGGAAACCCAATTTTTGTAAGTCTTTAATTAAGTCTTGAACTTAACCTCAAAGCTCATATTCCGCAAAAACGTCACCTAATTATTCTAAAAGGTAGGAGCTGCAACTAATCGGCATCTTTGTCGGAATGTGCGAGGAACTCATAAATTAAAGTTCGGTTGTTGACATTGTCTTTGTTGGGCGAGGGTTTTGATTGAATAGGTTTGAATTGCTGATATGAGGGTTCACAAACACAATCTCTGTTGTACGCCTTAGACAACTGAGCCAGGTAGGAGCTTCCTTTCGGTCCAGACAATACGAGATTTTACTCCTTTATTCCTTAGATGAGACTTGTAGGCATTTACAGTAAAATGGTTGGACAATTCTTACGTAAGTCTCTAGCAACGTTTTTACTTTTCGAAAAGCAGAAGAACGATATTTAAAGCCTAATGTTCCGTAGTTAATCTTTTCAATACATGCAATCCTTAAGGTGGCACATAAATCTTCATACAAGCGTTCTTTCACTTATTACGCAGCGTATATTCGATAAAATATAACTAGAGTGTCAACAATTCAAGGAAAAATCGCAGTTAGTGATGAGTCTAGCTTTTTCTGAAATGCTAATAAAATATTTAAATTTGGATTGATTATAAAGCTATTTGAATTACACTTTAAAATTCCCATACATGTATAACTCCGATGACAGTGCAATGCAGAGGTATATTCAAGAAGTGACACCAGGCTTAAGGGAGCCGGGTGCCCCGTGCTTTGCACTTAGAAACGTCCAATTGAGATGAAATTTTATACGCTCATACAGCTCACGTAATTGCTTTTTTGAAATCTTAAACTTTTGGACCAAGAAGAATCAAATATGAATAAAATTTTTAATCAATAATTTATTAGCCAGCCAAGGGGGCTATCGTTTTAATTTACCCAAAAATGTCGTACTTGACCATTTTTCATCTTGCTTTTACGTATATTTTTTTATGTCTGCTTTCACCAGTAGCGAACTTAATTAAAAAAAATACGTCATAATAAATTATTTTCGAGGCCTATGTCGCTCTTAAGCACGGGCGCGCTTACCGCGCCCCACCCCAACATTAAAATTCAATCGTGACGTGCACGACATTTCTCTTGGGTTCTGGAACGCAAATGGTCTGCGTTTCAAGATTGACGAAGTCCGAGACTTCGTCACAGAGCATAATTTTGATCTGTTTTTGGTTCAGGAAACAAAGCTCCAACCGGGGTACGAACCCCAGATCGCCAACTATCGTCTTTTCAAAGACGATAGAATAACTTTAACTCGTCGTATCGACGGAGGTACCACTTTATACTGTAAAATGAATTATGAACATTGCAGAGTCCTCTTACCGAGGTTACAGTATATTGATTCAATTACGATCGAAATTAAAATTAATAACTACCCACCATTGCGAATAATTTCTGCTTATATTCGCAATACCCCTCTCAATCGATGCCATTTTCCAGAGGAGGACTTCATTAAACTTCTTAATTCTGGATAAAATGTAATCATTGCTGGAGATATGAATGCATGTCATAAAGACTGGCATGATTCAAGATCAAATACTTTTGGCCACAAACTCAAAAATATTATAAGCAGAACTCCTGGTGCTAGGGTTGTTGCACCGTACACCCCTACGCACATTAACCCTAGGTACCGACCGGGGGCTAGGGATTCTATTATTGATCTTGCAATCTTTAAAAATATTCCTTTTAATTATGATATAAGAGTCATTCATGATCTGAGTTCAGATCATTTACGGTCATTTTGACTCTTAATACTAACTCTGCATTTTTAAAATTACCAGAGCAACTCTCTACCAATTGGGAGAATTTTAAATTTATTTTAAATTCAAACCCCCTCACTATCCCAGAAACCTCCAGCAATGAAGATATCGAAAAATCTATCGATAAAATTGGAGAAATTATTTCTGAGGCGCTTGTGACGGCCTCAAAACCAAAATTTAAACCTCCTCCTTTGAGACTCCCTATTGAGATCAGAACTAAAATTCGTCGCAAAAATTATGTACGGAGAGTCTGGCAAAGATGTAGGAATCCGACTCTGAAATCTGAACTCCGTGCACTCAGCAATGAGATTAAATGAGACATTCAATACTTTTCCCAATCCAGATGGGAGAAACACATTGAAGGCCTCTCGCCTGATTCAAACACCCTTTGGAGAGAAACCTCTCGACTCAAAAAGCCTTTTCACACCATTCCGCCCCTGAAGGGCGCCCTCGGAAGTGTTGCTGTAGCTCCTATTGAAAAGGCGGAAGTTATAACTGATAGCTTTCAAAAACAATTCGAACCAAATGAAGACGAGAATCCCAGATTCTCAGAACATACTAAACGAAAAGTCCAAAGGTTTTTGGCCTCCCCCACATGCCTAGACCTGGAACCAGTCCAGGCTAGCTAAATTTTGGACTTTATACATAAAACAAAAATTAAGAAGGCTCCGGGATTGGATTTAATTTCAAACCGCATCCTTAAAAACCTCCCTCTTAAATTTATTTTTCTTCTCACGCTACTCTTTAACTCTTTAATGGAGAACTGCTACTTTCCTAAGGCTTGGAAGATCGCCGTGGTGGTCCCCATTCTCAAGTCTGATTCTGATGATACGAAACCTCAAAATTATCGCCCCATATCGTTACTCAGTTCGCTGAGCAAAGCATATGAATGTGTTATTTTGAATCGCCTGGACCAGTTCTGCAATTCCAGGAATATTGTTATTCCGGAGCAGCATGGTTTTGTTCCCAAGTGCTCTACAGTAACGCAGTTACTTAGAGTTACTGAGACAGTCCAGCAAGGCTTTTCCAATAACAAGGCCACGGGTATGCTTTTCATCGATATTGCCAAAGCTTTTGATAAAATTTGGCACAATGGGCTTATTTCCAAGATGATGCGACTTGGAATTTCGGACCAACTTATCAAAATTATTCATTCGTTCCTGGACTCTCGTAGTTTTCGGGTTCGAGTCGAAAATGCAGTCTCCTCCCCCCGTCCAATCTTTAGTGGAGTCCCCCAGGGATCGATTTTAGGTCCAAGAATTTTTTCTTTGTACGTAAATGACATCCCGAAGACTTCCAACATTCATTTAGCAATGTATGCTGATGACACTGCTATTATGTCCCAAGACATCTGCAATCGGAAAATTATTGCAAGATTGCAGAGATACATTTCTCGTTTACAGCTCTGGCTCATTGACTGGAAAATTAAAGTTAATGCATCCAAAAGCGCTTGCCTCCTCTTTACGAAACAACGGTGTATTGGCAATTTGCCAGCAGTCACCATTTTTGATCAACCCGTCCCCTGGGTTACTGAATATAAGTACCTAGGGTTAGTTCTAGACGCTAAATTAACTTTTGCCCACCACATCCGAAAAGCACATCAAAAGGCTATCGGAATGAGCAGATTGCTCACTCGCTTGATTTCTCGTAAGAGCAAGCTGGCGATCAGGCACAAAATTTTGCTCTACAAGTCGATCTTAAGACCGATCAAGTTGTATGCGTCGCCTATTTGGGCGTCTGCGGCAACCACCCATCTGAAACGACAGCACGTCTTTCAAAATATCCACCTTAGGAAAATGATTAATGCTCCCTGGTTTGTCCGGAACGAAGTCCTGCATAAAGATCTAAATATTGAACCAATTCTGGAGTTCATTAAAAAACAATCATTTAATTTCTGTAATAGAATCCCTCAAACACCTAATGCACTGCTTCAACAACTCCCCGCGTATGATGCGTCAATCGCATCATCGCAAAAAAGACCAAGAGCCGCTCTCGGACACTCTTATATTCATTTCCCAGTTTTAAAAAGACTGAGAGCGCATTGAAGCAATTCATTAGTGATACCCTGCTTAATTTTTAAATTCAGGACTTCACATCGATAAGTGGTAATGTCCCATGGTCAAAATGGACCTCGCGTAACACTGTCGATCACTTTCAAAATTTTTAAAATTTCGAAATCTTAGTGATTTAAGCTCTTAAAAGTTTGTTTACACTTTATTTTCCATTTTCCTAAGTTAGAACCAAATTTAACCACCAAGCGTCGCTAGTGGCGCATAGCTCAATTCATGTTAATTCTCTTTTTTCAAACACAATCTCCTCGCGTTTAAATTTTCCCTCAAACTTTTAAATTGCATTTTTCTTTAAATTGGTTTCGGTACGGCATTTCTATTTATTTCATTTTAATTTTAACTTTATTTTTATCTAGTTACAACCTCTCAAAAACCCGCGGACGACAGTTTTCTCGAAGTCGTTTTTGCCTTCGAACTGAAGTCCCACCCCCTAACGCTCTCTCCGCCCATTGCTATACATGCTTCTTAGCTTATTGGCTACAGCGTCCAATGGCAATGCGCTGTCGTAACTTTACTTTCCAACTTTGTTTCGGCAGTTCCCCCACTCTGCCGAACGCCCAGGCGCTTGTTGCCTTGATCACAATTATTATAAATGATTACAATTAAGCTAAAATTTTATTAAATGACGCACTTTAACTTTTTAATAGTAATTCTGATGAGAGGGTATGTTTTTAATTTTAAAACAGGTACCTCGTAATTTTAGCCGTTACCGTTACCGTACGTCATAATAAATTTCTCCTGAATTTTTTATTGGATTGAAGTAAAATGTATGTAATATATATGTAATATATGAAGTAAAATATATGTAACTGCTTTCACCACTAAAGAACTCAATTTTCAAAAATTGGATTAAAGTGAAGCATAATATAAAAATTAATTATTTTATTTACTTATAGACTTGTGTATTACTTTAAATCATAAGTATTTTAGAATCAAGCTATGAATGAAAATGTATAACAATATTCAGAATTTTAAGGCAGCTGTGAAGCAGCTTTTTTTTTTTTTTTTTTTTTGTCTCAAGAATTTCAAACTACGTCTTTTTAGTTTGACTTCCTTCTTGGAATGTTTTGGGGTCAAATGATTATAATATTGATTTACTATTATTAGCCATCCAAGGGGCTATTGTCTTAGGTGGATCACTTTTTGCTTACCTGATCACTTTTCATATTTTTTATCATCTGCTTTAATTTTAATTATATTTAGCTTAAATATATTCAATTTAATAATTTATCGTTTCCTTTAATTTTAATATAGGAAAAGTTTACTATTGTCAATTTCTCGATGTTTCATCGTTTACTTTAATTCTTGTGTTCAATCGCGAAATTGAATAACAATTATAAAAATAAAAACGCACTTTGGGTGACTAAATCTGTTTTTTGCTAAACTTTGCATAAAACTTTTCAATAGCTTTATTTATACATGTATTAAAGAGTATAAAATATTTCCTTAATGTAAAGTAATATATAATTTATAAGCACTTGGGGCGCTTAACTAAGATGCCTAGATCATTATCGATAAATTAAATACTCCATATCTATTTACTTATTTATAGGATTAAAAGAAGTATTAACACTTCAATAAATTATGTAATATTTTGCATTTTAAAAATTACTTTTCAACCTTTTAGTTCATCTTTAAGTAAAATCTTGATTTAAAAACAATTTTTCTTGTATTTTTTTTAAAATTTATTACCTTATTACTCGGAAAATATGCCTTGTATTAATGGTTTTTTCCCCACCAATATTTAAACTGAGAAAAATGCAAAAAATTTGCATTTCTTTACGAATTTTTCGTTAAAATATATTTTACTTCCCCCGTAATAAGAGAAAACCAATCTAATAGTTTTGGTTAAAGTTTGAGCTACAATGAATTAGAATTTTTTCTCGTATACGAAGTTTAACGAACCTCTCTTTGAAATGCACACAAGCTCTTGCATCAATGCAGCAAGTTCGTAACGACCACGAAAAAGAGCTACAGAGAATGAGTGAAACATTTTAAAGATTTACACCGTTTTAGATCCTTTAGACCTATCTTATTTGAAGCAGCATTTTTTATCTTCTAAAACTCGAACCAGAAGAATCTTTTTCTGTAACTACGCGTTCCTACTTAAATTTTTCAGAATTTTGAAACGACTGTTCGTGAGCCTCATTAATCGCGATTTTTGAAGATATTTCTCGTCTTTTGTGAATAAGAATTTCTATGCAAGAAATTATATTTGCGCATTGGATCCAGTTGGTCTCCTGTGAAAGTAAAGTGTTCTATTTTATCTGGAATTTGTTGGATTAACTAACACACTGATAACACGGAAATTATATTTTATATAAATATGTTACAACACATCTTTTTCGGAAGTTCTCTTAAAATTAGCTGTTACAAATAGGGATAGATAGTGAAAGGATAAAAAAAAAAGACCAAAATATTTTAAATTTAATTGAAACTTACATAACCGTTCAAATTATTCATTAATATTAAAAGCGACAAACTAAACAATTTAATCCTCTTAATAGTGCAACAAATCAAATGATTCTGATTTTTGAAGGCGAATTCCTTCGGCTACGAATGAAAAGAATTTAATTACTGATTTGCTTTGAATTAATGTTACTTTAGTTGTGAATGCAACTAAATGCGACGAGGACCAGAGAATTCGGATGTCGTTATATTGAACTATGACCATGGTTTATTGGTGTATGGTTTATGTTAAGTTTTATTGGTGCAAGAACAATATCTGTTTTAGCTGTGACAAATACTCGTGAATTTATGAAAGGAAGAAAATATTTGAAATCTTTTTAAAATGTATATTTTTTGCTTTTAATGTAGTACAAGAGTTACTGGTGATAGAGCTCATAATTTCGAACCATGTTCAAATGAGAACGACGATACCTGAGCTGGCACCTCACTCTCCAAACTTCCACACTATGCCAGTGGAAGGTTGTAACGTGCATCATATCCGCTTTACGACGGTTCTTAAATGACGGGTATTAATAAGCCTACCACTCAACGGATGCAATGCTGTCATGAGCTCGCGATCAAGGTTCGGTACAGCGGGTGCATCTGTGATCTAGACAAAAACCTGGAAATTCAAGGAATAATGATGTAAGAACAAGAAGAAAGGTAGAAAGTAACCGAAGATACCTAAGAAATGAAGATGCATCACCTGCTTTTAATAAAATCAGTTAACCCCTTGGGTGAAAAGAACCTTGATATGGAAAACTTCGAGTCATAAATCTCGTAATTAGATGAAGAAGGTTAGTTCTTGAATGAGATTTTTGATTGATTGCTTATAAATGTCGTACTTAGAAGCTACACATGGACTATTGGTGACGGACCTCATCATTTTGCGTTTTGATCTATCGATGAGGACGACATCTGAGCACGTATCTCCCATCCAAATTTTCACATCATGATAACAGGAGGACTTAGAGCTTCGGCATATTTAACGTTCATCAGCCCTACTACTCGACGAGTCTTAAGTGGCATCAGGATTCAATGTCCCGATTCGTCAAAAACAGCTCTTGAGGAAGAATAATTATGTTGAAAAAATTACCCGAGTTGATACCTTACCTAGCTTACATGACAGCCAACGTAAAGGCTTTGAAATTCAGTTGAATTTAATGTGTAATCATTCCCATTATTCCAATTGATGGTCTTCAATGGAAGCAGGATTAGAACCGTGACTCGACTCACATATCGCCGGGCAACGATATAACCCAGGCACACGACTAAACCACCCTGTCTCAGTTCACTTTGATGCTCAAGATTTAGTATAAGTTTATAAAATCTTGAAATTACTTACGGTTTATGAATAAGCACAGCTTGCATTCTATTACCGCACCATAATGCGTGCAGATGAGTTCAGCTCATCTGAAGTATTTCGATCCGAATAGCTGTAACCGAATCCTACTCCCATAGGTAAACTTTTTCCGAATGTGCATTTACGAGCTGAGTTCGTCCGCGTATATTATTTTGCGTTGTTTCAGTTACAAACGATACCTACTGGAAAATTTAGTTAATTTGATAGCATACAGATGTCAGTTCAGTTAAAGTAAAAAATTTTTGCATAATGTGAGAAAATGTTACCGATCTAGTTATTTGTGTGTGTGTGTAATTTGACGGGTGTTTGTTTTGAAATGGTTAAAAAAAAAGAGGGAGTTTATATAATGCTGATGAGAGAGAGAGAGAGATGAATATTTTTTGATAATAAATGATGAATAATTACATGCTTTAAAGTGTATTAAACACAAAAAGAATTTTAAGCAAATACAACTATTAAATGTTTCATAAAGTTTTATGTTAAATGTTTTATGTATTTCTCAATACATAAGAAATGACTGAAAAATCTGGGATCTCTCGACTAATCTTCTGAAACTGCTACCACGATGCCCCGAAGAAAAAAGAAAGGGAAAATCCTTTGAAAAGCTTAAAGAGATAATTAAAGTAGATTAAGTGCAGAAATAGTTTTAAAAATTCCTGATAACCATTTAGTATGTAAGTAATGAACCACAATTGCCTTTTTATAATCAAATCTCCTGCAGCAAGCATTTTTTTCTCTTGCACTCTATTATAGATATGTTTTTTTAAAGGAGTTAAAATGCTTTAAAAATATAGCAAGAATGTAGTACTAAAAAATTATACCGAACTTTCCTTTCCATAATTTAGAAACCAATAATGAGTTAATTTAGCAGTTGTGAAACATTGTTTAAAAATTAAACGTCATAAATTCTGGGTCTTTGTAATACAATCTCTCTTTGTAATACAATCTTAGTGTTTATGTATATATATGTGTGTGTGTATAAACACTAAACTAAATATAATTATTTATTAATTTAACTATTTATATAATTTTAGTTTTGATGCAGATAAAATGCCGGATGAAAAAAAAAAATTATGCCGAGATTCTTTTCGTACCCGCTTAGATTTATTGCCTGTGGAATAAAAGCAAGAAATTGGAAACATTCTTTGTTAAGTTGTGCATTTCAAGTTGAGTTTTCCCCTTCAATATTGCTCTGCAAGTCTTGTCCACAATAAGTGGAAGAAGAATTTCAGATGTACGTTTCCCATCAAACGCTTGAATTTATCTAAGAATGAGATTTTTGTATCTTAGCAGAGACAAGGGAGCGCAGGGATTTTGCATTAAAAAATCCCCTATGTAAAAGAAAAGATGAAAATCTTTTCATACCTCCTTTTTACCCGAAAGAAACCTTTTTTAGGTCAAAAAATTGCCATATTTTCATTCTTTTCTATTTAGGAAAAGGCTTAACATTTCTTTTTAACACGATATTACCTCAAATTACTCGCTGAAGAATTATTTTGCGATTTTCAGCCAATTCAGAGCAGATGAAGTCAATTATTCTGAACATCCCCTTTTTTTAAAACTGTTCTTAAATTACTGGAATAACACGCGATTTCGACCAAAAAAAGTTGTTACATTATGGATTCTTTTATTTTTAAATTAATTTTACTTCCTTCATTGTTTCGATTTATAACATCGTCAGTTCGTGAAACGTTTCTGACTGCCTGTTTCTGTCCGACCCAAAGATCTGTTAACAACAGCCAATGTGTTCGTAAATTGGAGCCCCCGTCAGATGACGAAGTCGACACCTGAACTGGGTACACCCAAATCTCCACATTCACGTCAAGATTAAGTGATGACTTTGATCCCAACCTATTTAACGTGAATCAGTGTCTCTACATGATGGGTCTTAAATGAAATCAGGACTCAAAACCGCGACTGGTGACAAGACCGGCCATGTTCACACAAACAATGCACCTTACTTAAATACTTTAATTTTATATTTCATACATGACCTCGGTAGTCAAGTGATCACAGTTGCGAGTGTGGGTAGGGAGGTTGAAATTTAATGGCCCAAGATCCAGAGGTAGCCATGTTACCCCAAAGAAGGTATAACTGTGATCTGGTCATTTGAAAAAATGGGGGACATAAAAATTTGTTGATAAGAAGAAGAAAATACAGAAGAATTGGTAGGGCCTCCCGTGGTCATCCGTTTCTACGAGACATTATGGCAAAGAAAACACTCACTATAGTGCCTCGTGGTCAGCTTTGTTACCCTCCAGTCGTGGGTTTGATTCCTGATGCCTATAAAAATCCTCCATGGAGTGTTAAATGTGTCGGAGCTCCAGTCCTCATGTTGTCTGGCTGCCAGCTCAGGTGTCTTCGTCATTAAATTCAAAACAAGCAAGTCCATTTCCAATAGTCATTGTATTGCTTTTTTTGAACCATTGATAAGAAATCACTCATATTTCAAGCGGATTGACGTTTCACAGATTAATAAACTTATGTTAAATTTTCTTTTCTTTATAATTTATTATACAAGTATTATATATTAATTATATATAACTACATTTATCACTAACTGAATATAAAAGTTAAATTTAATCAAATAATTATCTACTGCATTTTAATCAAATGTTTCTCCCTTTTTTAAACCTTAAAAATGTATAATAATGCATCATTCTGGTTATCATCATAATAACAAAGAAGCAAAAATGCTTAGAGCTCAAAAGATTATTAATTCGTAATGAAATCTTATCAAGAAAAGTATCATACCGCTAATCTAAAAACCCGAAGAAACATGTTTAGTGCAGGTTTACCTACAATTTTATAAAATTTAGCATGCAAAATTGTTTTATTAAAAATACTTAAAATTACTAAGGAATCGTAAAATAAAATGGTGTATTTTTTATAAAAAGAATTGCAGAGATAAAAAAAATTTCAAAGAAAGGCTAAAAAACGTTGACGCTGCTAATTTACGGCCGCCTAGAGCTTAAATCGCTCTTCTAGCCCGGATCTTGAAAAACTGTAATGTAGCTTGGTGAAGATGGATTTGGAACTTGCCGTGTACAGAATTTGGAGAGGCTGGTTTGCTATTGATAGTTGCTGGTGTATAGCTGAGTTGTTATTGGTTGCTGGCGAAGTGAGTAACGAAGACTACTAACATTCAGTTTTGGTATGAGATGGATTGAAAGTCCAGTCTGAGTATCTGATTTCCTATTGTTAGGAGAGATAGGCCAATTCGACTACTATTGGCTGTCCTTGATGTGAGTTAAGATTGTATAAGTAAGTTGGGAGAAGCATGTTAGACATGAGTTTAATTTAGTTTAGAATTAGAAAAATTATTTTAAAATATGGAGAAAGTAAATTTTAAAATAATTTTATGAAAATTCATAATAAAAACATGAAACTTCAAGAGAAAAAGATTTTTAAAGGGCTCATAGGAGTCCAAGAGGATTTGTCTTTGCCTTTTAATTTTATAAGATGAGTAGATTTCAAGATTTTTAATGTTGATGTTGTCTTAAGGAATTAAATAAGTTTATGGATAGTTTTTGAATGTGTTTTCTGAAGGTGGTTAATTTGAGAGCTCTTAAAATTTCTTGGACCAAAACACTATATAGAGTGTTTAAATTAACATCCTAAATTATCGTATTATGGTGGTTGCGCCATCTATTTACAAATATAGAATAAAAATAATTGTCGATGCGTAGAAATAATATTAAAAGAATTTTAAAATTATTTATAGCTATTTTAATGAAATATAATTATAGTTTTTGCACAAATTATATTTATTGAACATTTGGAACAGTTGGAATTTTATGGGAATTATTATTTTTCCCATAGAAATACTTGCCATTATCAGGCATTTGTTTTCATTTGTTCAAATATATTTTATTATTGCACAAAATTATACTTACTGAATAACATAAAATAAGAGAGAAAATACAGTAATTATATTACTACACGACACGATAAACTGAAAAAATAACAGAGTACATCACGCAAAAAGTGTTTATCATTGACGCTAATTGATTCGACGTTCTTTGTGTGTCTTCACGTTCCCGTTCACGTAATTGCGTTCGGAATATATTCTATTTTGAAACTCTGCATAAAATTGCAGATAATTATATAATTAAATACGACAATCAACAATTTTAAAGAAGGGAAAATATTTCTCTTAGTCGTGAAAGGGTTAACTAGGAAAAGTATTATTAAAATTAATGCTATTAAAATATTGATTCGTAAATCAAAGTGCATAATATTCATTACTATAATTAATATTTTTATTACCTTTGATGTTAAATTTATTATTTAGTAATACCGGAATAAATATTGAATAATGTGTATACATTAGCTATCAAGATTATAATATAACTATTTAAAACTTCATGAAGAACACTTATCACCTTTCTAATAAGTTCAAATATATAATGTTCTATTTATTTAACATGAAAATATTTTTCAAAATGTATTACTGCTTGTATAAAAATATCTTTGAATAAATTGCATCTTTACCTAAACCTTTTTCTTACATCAAACACTTCTAATTACTCTAATATCTTAATTGCAAACAATATTTTTACTACAATTTTTATAAACATACTCTTTGTTATTTTTTCCCTTTCATACAAGGTATTTCTTCTTAAGTATATGAAATTAAGGTCATAAGGAGATAAAGTGCATTGCACTTTCTCTAATACGGTAGTTCTTCTAATATAATATTTTCTTTGCACGAGGTACAAGTGTAATAAGAGATAGATAAACATTTTCAAAATTATGTAAATTATAATACAATCTTAATATTTTATGTAAATTTTGAATATTATTATAATTTTAATATCATATATGTCTGTTTTGATTTAATCTTAAGCTAACAATATTTTGAAGTTTGTCTGATATATTTAAACTGATATTTTTATATTTCATTAAATAAATGCAATTAAAATCTTTGTAGAAAATAAATTCATAATAATTTCATTATTTTGTTTATTATATAACCCAGTAAACATGTTTTTGATCTATGATCACAACTTTTTTTGGTCTTAATTTAAAATTACTTATATTATATGTGTAATCGGGACACGATATGCATTGAATATTATTGTTTCAGCTATATTCTTTATCCAGTGTATTCTCACACATCCTTGTCACAGCTTTTATTCCCTATTATACGTGTTTCATAAATTTTATTTAATTGATTACCATTATAAAAATTGTTTTCAAATTATAATTATTATTAATGATCATTATTATATTTTGTTATATCAATAATAATAATAATAACATAATTATTATTGGTGTAACATTTTTAACCATTAAATTTTTAAAAATACTTGACGAATTATGAAAATTATTAGTTTTTTTTTATGACATGCTAATTCACATCTTTAATTACGTTCAGATAAATCAGGTTTAAATTCTGGGTTGAATTTATTTTGAAAATTTTTTACATCATCAATTCATCTAAACAAAGCCTAATTATCATTATCAAAAATTTTTGTTCATAGAAGTGTAAATATATATTAGCAAGAGACTATTACTAGAAGTACAACTTTATGGTATGCCTTTAATTTCTTTATACTTTTTATCTTTAATTATAAATAAGTTTCTTTCAGAACTAAACTAATTATAAATTTAAGTTATTTTTGCGATAGAATTATTATTTTTTTAAAAAATTAACAAGAATTTTATTCGTAATATCTGTCTGTCATTTATACCATTCGTATTCACCTTTACTCATAATATCTAAGATTTTTAAATTTTATAATATTTGAACTACCTGTCATCACATGCTGGTATTCATCATTTATAAATTTTATTTTTACATTTGCAATTATTTTTGATCTGGGAACATTTAGTATTATTATATTTATAAATCATATGTCCCATATTATTATTTAATTTAAAAGAGCTTTTATTATTATTACTCTTACATACATATCATATTACGGAATATCCTAATAATTTAAAATGTAGTATTCGATTCTTTAACAGTAGTCATGACAATGGAATCAAGAGATCTCTTCTTAGAAAATTTAACTTATTATTTATGTTGAACACTATTACGTGTGAACACAAACGCAGATGCATAGAAGCAAGCAGCACAAAAGAGGATAAACTCACGCGCAGAGTAGGCGGATAGAACAAACTCTCTCTTTATCCCTGTATTTCTTCTTTATTTACATAATTCGAATGCTCTAGAAAGAACCAAGATATCACGATATTGGAATTAGTACTTTGATTGTGTACATTTGATCTCCTCATACAGCATGATGTTGCGTTACATGGTATGATATCTGCAGTTTAAATCTCATTTCCGTTAGACGAATATTTAATAATAATGCAGCGCTAGAACAACCATTTAAATGGTTCAACCTCTTAGGTGGACTAAAATGAACTCAAGTTCTTTCAGTGTAATTAATTGCACTGGAAAAATCATTACATTCACACACACACACACACATAAGAATTCTTTTAATAAGTCAATAAATATATTTATTTAAATCTTACTTTTTTTTAAATTTCTATTAATTTTTCTATTCTTATAAGAGATTTATAAACTAAAAATAAAAGTAAAAAGTAGGCAGGAACATCTTAAGGTTTTCATTTAACGGTATTCGATAAAGTTAAATACTGGTTCTTGAAAGCGATTTTGGCCCTAGCGATACTTTTCTTTTCTAGCAAATCATTTATTATCAAGCGTAAAAAACATGATGATACACAATAAAAAAATTTCCTTAGTTCCTACAAAGTCATAGCAATTGCTGTCAGTTTGATATATTTATCTCTGTATGTGCTCTTTGTTTTTTATATATCTTGAAAGATTCAATCATATATTTAATCATTATAAAATTAATAAAAAATGGTATTAGATGGTAAGATATAACTTTTAAGAGAGATCAGAAAATTGCTCAACCTAATGCAATCAGTCTTCTTTTGCGTCCCTTTATAGAAATTCCAGTATACTAAATGATACATTTTATTCGAAGTGTGGCAATTAAATAACGGGACTGCACGTACAATTGCCGTTATGCTTGTTTATTGGGTTGGGGAGGGATTGTACTTTACCTAAATGCTTCCGTGTAGATAATGTCTTATTGCGTCTTTCTATCTATAATTTTGGTAGCTTTTAATTCTTGCTTGAGCAGGATGTTCTTGTGTCGAAGTAACGTAATCACGACAAAAATCAAGTGGCGTATTAACATGAAATTTCTTTTTAAAAAAACCCCAACCGACTATTTTCAATTGTTGGAGGTATTTGGTAATTATGGTATATCAAACACTCGAATTCTTGAATAACACAAACGAATTTTTGAAGCATCTGAAGAGTTGTAGTTGATGAACGTCTGATCGACCTGTAATATCAAAAATTGAAGAAAACATTCAGAAACTTATTGAAATTGTATGGAAAGACCTGTGCATCGCCTGATGACAAGAAAGACGAACGTTAATAGAGAGCCCATAAGAGAATTTTTATATGAAGATTTGAAACTGACGAAAGTATACGTAAAAATAGTATCTTAAAACCTCATAAGAGAACAATGCGCCAGCGCACAATGTACTTCCGCAGAAAGTCCTAAAAACTGTTTCACTGGGTTCGCAAATATTAGCTCAAAAAATGTGCTCAACCATCGGCGGTATTCATCAGATTCACAACATCTACCTGTTCCCAAAGCGGGAGGAAACTCTGAAGAGAACTTGTTTTCAATCGGTAGTAGAGGGTAAGACAAAAATGGCAGCCTTGCTGAAGAGGGTTACACTTGATGACCAACAGGACTACTTTGGACAAAGGGAAACGCGTATGCAGCGGTGGGAAAAGGAATATTTTGTTAGGGATGAAGGGCTTATTGTAATAAATTTTCAATAAGGTTTACTTTTCAGACTAGCCAGTCTCAGTACATAATTGCCACACATTGTAGTCATCGAGTTAATTAAATGTACCGTACATTTTAACTTAGTTCTGAGTAAATATATTAAGCAGCTAATCCCCCCGGAGAATTATAAATACATATCTTTTTAACATATCTATTTTATCGTATTATATGTTATTTATTAGAAACTGTTTTTAACTATTTCAATTAAATGTTAACTGTTTCTATAAAATTTGACAATTTAACATAACGGTATTTGTTAAATTATTTGATTTTTTTTGTATAAGATTTTATAAGTTTCAATTTTGATTTAGCAATACTTTAAATTATCATTTTTAATACTGTCGAAATTTCTAGTTCAAACAATTCCTTTGAAAAATAAAGAATGTTATTCTACATTGAACAAAAGGAGATTTTGGACGTTTGGAGCTATTCCAAAACAAAAAGCTTGCACACGTCTAGAAAAACCAATAAAGTTTCAGTTTTTTTTTTCTTCTTTTTTTGCTTTTCAATTCAGTTTTTGTATCCTCAAAAATTTCAGGGAAAATTCAATCAAACTCAACATAAGACAATCAATATTAAAACAAAGAAATATCTGAACTATTTCAATGATATTTGAAATTTCTCGTAGCAATTTAAAGTGAACGAGAACAGAAAAATAAAAATTCTTCTTTCTATAAACAGAAGTTTTTTGAAATGTAGCCAACTTTTAGATTATTTCTTATTGTAATAACAAATACTTTTATTCATCCACTCACTAGAGCTACTTTACGTCATTTGGCAGGATATTATTTGCTTCTGCTTAAACTGAAATTTAACATTGGTAAAGTGCAGCAAAAATGTGTTACGTCCTAAAATTCAGTAAGTAAAAACTATGGCTACATATAAAAGAATGCATTTTACTGTCTTGCTTCTTCCTTTTGGTTTTATTGCACATCGTCTTTTTAAATTCTGACCAATCACACTTACGACCTCAAAAAGGAGTTTGATGGTTTAAAAGTTTTTTTTTTAAAAGATTTGTTTATTATTAAGGAGAAGCAGAAAACGCTTTTTCACAGAATTTTTTTTCCCGTATGTATGAATGCGAAAGTTCATTTGTTATTTACCACATATTTTCCGAGTACAAACCGAGTACTTTTTGGAACAATTTCTAAGTTAAATTACAGGACTGGCTTGCAAACAGATATATCAGACAGACATAAAACAGATATATATTTTTATATATCACTGTTCTTTTACAAGACGAAGTTCTTGTATTAAACATCGTAGCAAAATACTCCCACAGGTTAGTTTAATGTGCTTGAGAACCCTTAATAGATTTCCTGGTATTATAGTCCCTAATTGAGACCTACAGATCCAGATGTGCTTAAAGTGTAGCAGTCCTCACAGTGTTTTAAATAGAGGTCTTGGGTGTCGAATCTTATATATATATATATATTTCACTGGTCAGATCCATGAGATCATGGAAACGTGGTCAAGGAGAAAGTTTTTGTTGGTCCGAAGCCCTAGATTACTCTTACTATTGTCTGCACCGCAAATAAGAGTTAATCGATATTTAGTGCAGGGTATTCCTTAAATGTCACTGTTTAAGAATTCTTTAGTTCAATAAACAATTTTATAAAAATTAAAATATCTTTTTTACAAATTTTATTAAGTAAAATTATAAGTTAATAGTATTATTTAATTCATTTTTGAATTATTTGAGTTATGCGCTGGGATTACATTAATTTATTCTTAATTTTTCACTCATTAAGTATCTTTTCTTAACAAATGGAATATTTTCAATAATACTTCTCTTGAATACAATCGGAGAATTCGGGCAAATCCTCTATTCTGTAATAGATTCAAGTCATTCAATTAAATCCAATAACAATAAAATTATATAATTCCGGATAAATGATTAAATATAACTAATTGAAAGAGAGAGAATTTATTTAAACAGTTCAGTGTCTGGGAACGAATATGGCATTAGCGTAATTTAAAATATCAACTTATCCAGTTAGTAAGAAATAGAGTCAAAATTCAACTTGGTTATTTTGGAAATCATGTTGAAATATAATTATAATAATTTCTAACCGACGAAAAGTAATATGCTACTGCTGATTTTGTGTGTGTATCTAGTGAAAAAACTGGTGACACAAAGCAACCGTTTCTTTTTCACCAATAATATCCATTATAGTGTATACATCTTTTTTATTCATATAATGAAGAAACACAAATAAAACTTTAACTATTTCACACCTATTTTCGATATTTTTTTACAGATAACTGATTGCAATGAATGAAACTTTTTTTACAAAAATAAAGTGGACTGCTATATGTAAGTGTTTAAAAAGCTTGGCTTTTTCGTTTTTAGCTTTGTGCGATGTGATTCCGCATAACTCGGGATATTTTTAGGAATTCGTTGCACAATTATTATGTGTGGCTTGATAATAAAATATCGCAGCTTTTGTTCCTTAAAATCGCCCTATCCATGAAATCTTTAACGAAACGAACTACCCAGTCAGACAGCCCCGCATTAGCCAATCAGAAGCACCCGTCGTTTGTCACCATCCCTAGCACAAATAAGTCGTCTGTCATTGTGAGTTGATGAATTACCTCCTGACTGTGGCGACATCTCCTCTCTCCACGGAAAGTAGGAACTTCTTCTCGTCCTGGGTAAGCTGGCCGTGGGCCCGGTGCTGGGGCAGGAGGGGCACCTCCTCAGGGAGGGCGCCCTCCTCCCCTTCCTCCTCGTCTGTCAGGTGGACCATCGGCCCCGCTGCCGTCACTCCTGCGGGAAAGAAAAATGAGTGAATGTGACAACAAGAACCGATGTCTTTACAAAACAACTCGATTAATTACAGAGTGAGTTAAAAGCTCTACACAAGTCTATTAGAGACTCTGGAAGTCGCGAGGATTATTAATGTTCATTTGCTGAGATCACACGTGACTGTAACTTAAAAACATCCCGATTCGAGGCTCTAAGCTAAATACGCTATTTAAATAATGCTCTTATAGTTGCAGAAAGTATAAATAAAGCTAGCTGTTTCAGCCGCAGGGTTGTTCGTGTTAGTCAGATAAAACATTGAGATGATTTTTAAGCAAATAATTGAAATTATCACGTTTTTCAAAAGTTCGTTGTAAAACGGAATTTAAAAGACATATGGGTTAGAGAGACATGCAATTGACACATAAATATTCACCGAGTAGGGTATTTTGTAGAATTGAAAAAAAATTCAAAATTTTAACAATAACATTCTTTTGCTACTTCTGCAAGAAGAAATAAACAATATAGAAAGGGAGAGAGATAACTATGAAGTAAGAGACATTTAATTTAATATTATTTACTCTTGCCTCTTTTATAATTACCACATATGTACAGTGACTACTGTAGACTCTGAATTCGCATAGTATATCTTGACCACCAATTTTTTAATCTCGAGACGATAATATGACGACTTGACTAGCGGGTATGAGATGATCAGATCGTTCGGAATTCTGTTTTTATCTGCTGACTCATCATCATAAGTCCTGAGTTGATAAATTTGAATATGACATGAATGCGTACCGTTTGTACTTATGAATCATAGTAATATCACTCACCATCATTATTTTAGTGCATTAAAAATGTGCATCCATTATTCAATAATTTTTTGTATCTAAATTTTCTGTTGTGAGAGCAGAATATATTCGTCACTTCCATGGAATTATGTACATTAGCGCTCAGTATTGTCGATATTTTAAGCTATTTCTTAATGTCCTATTATTTCCTCTACTACAGTAAATAAAAATGCTTCAACTGTATATTTCTCCGACCCATCGATCTTTTGAAATCGTGTTTTACTTTCGCAATGAACATTTGAAACACCCGGTATTTCTAAGAAATTCAAGTTAAAGCACCTTCTTAGCTTGAAATATTTTAAGGATGGAAAATAAAATATTTTAATAATTTACTTAGTATCAAGGTAGCTAAAACTATAATGACACATGACTTGCCAGAATAACAAAAAACCTTTCAAAGGTAACAGAACCCCTTTTCCTTTTCCCTTTAAACTTGCAATAGCGGAACATTAATAGAAAACCTTACATCATTCTTCATTACGTCTGTTATCCGCAATCAAGATAAGTCCCAGTGTGGTATTCAATACATGAAAAATATCTTTGGTAAAACATTTGTGAAAATCTTTGTAGTGGTACAGCATATGTGATAATGAATTTACGAAGAACACCGTGGGAAGCAGAAGTCAGAAATGCATAAGCATTCGACAGAAATGTAACAATACAATTTTACAAAACATTCCATCAAATACAATAATTGTCTCAGTTTTTCTTAGTCATTGTTTTTAAAATAAACAAAAAGTGTATATAAAAATTGTGAAATAATCAGTCTACATATAATATACAGCATTTATACTTGTATCAGTGATAGACAATAAAGTGTCTATATTGATATAGTTATTAATAATTACGAAGATGGTTAAAAGATTAAAGGAGTTAGGAATGGTAAATAGAAAGGATTTTTGAATGATTCATTGTTACTTAAGATCGTTCTTAAAAGCAACACGAGGGCTATTAACGACAAAACTCGTCATTGTGAACCAGGAATAAGTGACGAAGACGACAGTGAGCTAGCACCTCCCTGAAATAGGAATGGATAATTAACTGTACAATTGTGCAGTGATCGGCTTTCCTTTTTCCAACAAACCCCTGAGTATGATAAATTAGATCCAACCCATCGATCCCAAAAAACCGTTCCCATAACTTTTTCCTAGCAGATATTCTGTAATAATTTACTTCTTTTCAATCGAAGACTAGCTAATAAAAAATGTCCCTTCGAAACTCATCAAACAAACACGCAATATCTTATTAAAGAGTCTAGTTATGTTTTTATGTTTTGAATAACATTATACTGTACAGGCAGTGAAAAAACAAATGTCCTTGAGTGAAGATAATCAGAATAATATTCAAAACGAACGAGAACTTAATCTATTTCTTATGTTCGTAGGTACAAGGCTTGCCCAAAGGAAAAGGAGACTGGTGCTGGTTTGAAGAAGGTTTTAATAGTAGCAGTATGTTCAATATACATAATAAAGAATGATGCACACATAAATGGAACATAACGGCTATTTCTAAATTAATACAAGTTCCCTAGGGTCTACAAGAGGATGAAGACTCTCCGGTATTATTTGTGGAATTATTCTTGAATGGCAATCCAAAGCGCATAATCATTTGCCGTCCTTTCTGGTCTTTTTTGGGTAGAATAAAGACATGGAAGTCGTAAGGTAAGAAGTCAGGACTAGATGGAAGATGTTCTAGCACAAATGTTGCACACGACGATACATCTGGATTCTATTTTTCCGCAGTTACAAATTTCTTGACTACCTGTGGACTACGTTTGATGGTATCATTGATTTAACCGGTAGTGTTTACCTTACTTCCATGCAAGTACAACTGTCATGTTTCGTGATAACGCCTGCTTTCCAGCCACTCAGTGCCTTCCCAATGTTCTGGTTCTTGTTGTGGCGGTGCACGCGCACTATTTGCATTTTTATTTCGGCCATACTTTTAGCAAGTTATTTTGCGACACCGATAAAGGTCATTTTTGAAAAATATATACTATCCATGAGACGAACAAATACATCTTCATCAGAATAACTGCCTCTTTTCTCATACACGAACAGCACTTTTTATTTAACAGAAACAGATCAAACAATGAGTTATTTGTATTTCCTAATAGCGGTGAAGTTCAAGAGATTTACTTAAGACCAGTGCATACACTCATAAGCCCCTAACTATTAATTTTTGGTATCTTCTGAAAGTCTTATAAAACTGGAAGAGTTATTTAGACAACACTTTAATGAAGATGTTTAAAGTATTTTAATTCAAACTACATTAGAGGAACAAAACTAATACTTTCGTATCCATCGCGTATAGGCAGTAGGACAAAACAAACATTTGCCTTATGATTACGCCTCCGCACAGGGTATAAATGCTGTTTACTAGCTTTAATGTCAAAAGTAAACTTGAAATGAAAAATTAAAAAAAAATTAAGGGGCTAAAAAGAAAAATTTCTTTGGTTTATTTTTAATGTGTGTGTGGAAAGGGGGCTTCACATATCTTAATTTTCCATAACTCTTAATTAAAGTGTTCAAATGTTTTTTCTGATTTTTATAAAATTTCAATAAAATGGTGGAATTATATAGATATATATATTCCTCCATTATTTTCTTTTCTTTCGAGATATGCTTACTGTGTACCTAGATAAACGGAGTACAGCCACTTTCACTGGCTAAAAAAATTGAATACAACTAAAGGAAATTGGAAGTTATTTTTTTTATGTTTCCTGCAAATTTTTCTTATTATTCAACACTAGTAATAACTCTAATTTCTATAAATCTCATGGAGAATTTCTACAATTCTCTCATGAGGTTTCTAGGAAGAATTAAAATTAGGAATACAAAGTTTGTGTCATTTTTACGTACCTTTGGATCTATTGCAAGTAAAGTGTGATCGATGGTCTTGAATCCTAGAACTTACTTATATAATCCTTCAAAAAAATGTGTCACATTACTAATGTTGTATAGTAATATGAAAGTGTTACAGGTATATTATTAGAACGAATAATTAAATATGAAAAATTAAATGAGAAATCATATAAATATAATACGCATCTGGCTTCTTTTTGTCAGTTCGCTGAAATTTGTTATGGAGTACTAATATTTTTGAAATGCTTATAAAAATGCAATTATGAAACAAGATAATAAAAATTTAGCTTTTTGTAAAGGACAACTAATAAAAATGAGATATGCTAGATTCAGGGACAGATAAAGGTATAGAACATTTGTCCATCGAAGATTTGTGTCCGGGTAGCTTAGTGGTTAAGACATCGGACTAGCGGCTGGCGATTGTCGTGGAGTCGAGCCTTGATGCCACAAAAGACCCGCTGTGTACCAGTAGTGATGTACGCGAGGCTCAAAGTTCTCCCGTTGGCATGGTGTAGAATCTAGGAGAAGAGGGAGGTGCCAGCTCAGTTGTCACCCTCGTCAATTGACTGAGGTCCTTCGCCAATAGTCGTGTTGCTTCTAATGCGACGTTAATAAAACGAAACTAAACCTTTGAAGATGAATCATCATGAAATGAAATGGAGAAAGCTAAATATTACAATATATTAATGGACACTAGGGTTATAAATAGAATTTTATAAGTATTCTTAGAAAAGAAAGAGTGGGAATTTAATACTTATTTTGTTATATATTTTAAAGATTACCTTTATAAAAACTAGCAATTTCCCCCTAAGACTGTTGTTATGACTGATTTTGGTAGAGATTTGTATTTATGAGATCTTATTACATCAATGTTAAGAAAAAGTTATAAACATAACATAAATGAGATGATGGATAATTTTGGGTTGATATTATCCATATAACCTCTTAAAGTGTTTCTGTGAGCATGAAAAGTAATAGTAATTTATGAACTTATACTTTATTTATGATTGTTCATAGCTTCTGATTAGGTTAAATTTCGGCATTTCTTTGTAAAAGCTACCAAAAAGGCAACTAAAGGTTATATTCCTCTTCAAAAGTATTATTTCAAATCAGCGAATATCGATATATATTTCATCTTCTCTACAATATATTCATAGCACTTCATTAATTATTGCTCTACCTTAGAGGAGAAGTTGATTGATTGTTTCATCGCTCTCAGAAGTAACAGGAGGAGTATTGGTGTCAAGTCTCGCCATTTTGTTACAAGGTCAAGTGACGAGGACGACTCTTGAGTTGGCACCTAAGTCTCTTAATCAACTCCACGCCTTGGGAGGACTTGGAGCCTGGTTATATTTAATGTACATCAGTCCCGCTACACGACCCAAAAGAGAGGTTAGAGAGGTAATTCAAAAAGAAATAGAGGCAGCAAATTAAAAATGTGTATAAAGAAGTAGCAACAAATGTCGATAAAATATAAAATTTTTTAAAAATAGACATCCTATATGTAAAAAACCTTTTACGTAGAAAATTAAATTGAGTTGATTTTTATGTATAATTGTTATTTTTGGCAAGCAGAAACCATTACGGAAGATATATCATACTACATATGTGGGTTTTCAATATTAAACACTCTAGGTTATTGATATTTATATGAAACAATTACTGTTTTAAGTGTTAAAACACGATGGTTATGTTTTGAAATTAAATTTTTTTCGATTTGTCCATTTTTTCGTCACTTACAACCCGGTTTAAATGACGAAGGTTTGAACAGAATATTACCTCAAATTATTTTATAATTATTCAAATTTTATGTTATATCGATAAAATAACAGTAACAAAAAAGCTTGTATTACGTACGTAATATTTAATTGCGTTGAATATTTTTCAACCGTGTTTTCAATCGATTTTTTTCCGTATTTATTTTGATCTTTTAAATAATTATTTAATTCTTTCGATTATTTTTTGTATAGCAAATTAAAATGCTTAATTAATTAGCACTTTAACAATTAATAATGACATTTAATTAACATTTCCTTTTCTACGACTTGTAAAATTAACTCTTGAATGTTCCAGATAGTTCAAATAAAATCAAATTCTTTAATCAATCGGTTTCATGCAATAATTTATAACTTTTTTCTATTGTATTTCCATGTTATTCATCACATCGTACATGATACGAATAAATCTTTGAAAATTTAAATTAGCCTACAAGTCAAAAGATGCGGGCATTCTCTTCAAACATTACATCTGTCAACCAAACGGTAAAACATCGAAAAACAATTCTTGAGTTTCCATTTTATCTTCAAAAAAAAAAAAAAAAAAAAAAAAAACGTTTTTAATGAAAACGAGCTCTTGATGAGCCTCGTACTTAGCAAGGATCTACACAAGACTGAAGAATCCCACTTTTCTTTTCTTTTTATAATTCACTTTCAATTTGAGAAATAATCCATTAATTACCTGGAGGGGGGGGAAACTCACCAAAATAAATTGCTTCTGCTCTTTTTCGGTGGCTCCAAGGAAAAGAGTCGTTAGTTTCTTTGAAAATGGTTTAAAAAATCACATTCTTAAATTCCGTGTGAGAATTCCAATAAGTTTGTAACAAAAAGGGTTGGACGAATAAGGAGGTACAAAATTTAGTAAGTAGTCTCTACCTATTTCTTATTATATTCTTTTTCTCAGGTGCTATTTAAAATGTGCATTAAAAAGCGAAAGAAAAATGAATTTTTTTTTTAATACATAAAACGAAACAAGCGTAGAATAAGCGGTAGTAATAGCAATTTTTTAATCGAAACGGTTTAACTTTGCTTATGTTACGTGGCCGCGAGAGCCGAATGGTGATAATTGTGAGGTGATGGCCGACGTAGACGAGTTCTCATACAATTTTTTACACAGTCGTCGAGTGAAGGGGATGATACACATTAAGTTTGTCGGGACTAAAAGTCATCTCGCCCTTTTCGTAAAACACTGCCGTTTATTCAACGTGAAACTAAAGGTGACAAAATCAATGTTGGACAACAAATTGCGGATTTATGGAAAGTAATAGAAATAATAATACCGAGGGAATCTTTTAAGAGTTGTGTTCATAGTCGGCTGTGTTGAAAATTTATACATATTCGCTCTGAATGGAAAGACTTAATAATGTGTTTATCAAGAAGCACTTCAGATTGATTATTAGTATTTCTTCTCATTTTAATATTATAACTATATATTATTCGTGGAGCTAAGCTATTATTTTGTTAGTGGATATCTCGTATCGTTTCATTATCAATCTAGAACAATGTACTGATTACGCATGGCTTTTCTTAACAGCTATCTTTGCACCACTAAATGATTTGATTGACTTGGTTTTATTAACGTCGCACTAGAATCAACACGAGGGCTATTGGACAAATCTCGTAATTTTGAACCTCGGTCAAGTGACGAGGAAGACACCTGAGCAGACAACCCCTCTCCTAACTTCCACACCGCACCAAAGGGAGGACTTTGGCCGACGACAGATTTAATATGCACAAGCCCTGGTTAGTCTTCAGCGCTTCAAAGCTCGAACTCCGACGAAATCAGCGAGTCCGCGACCATGATCGCTATGTTACCGCGACCCCTCCACTCAATGAAACTTCAAGTTTTCTGAAATATTATCTTACACGGGTGATTAAGGTCGCCCATTTTCAGATTCGTTCCAGTGATTAGCGCGACAATTGAGGTAACCTCTTTCTATAGAAACTTTCACACCACGCAAACCGGAGTCTAAGGCAGATTTAACGTCCATCAGTCCCGCTATATGGTGGGTCTTTAGCCCGTTCACTCCCAGCGTATCACATGCGATACGCTCGCGTTTGCTCTCTCGTGCCCAGCGTATCACATTAGATACGCTCCGAGAATGTCAGCTGCAGGCCAACGTATCAATAGAGATACGCTGAATGAGAACGTTCTATTTGATTTTTTTTAATGTTACTATATGGCGTTACAATACCGCGAAATCTATACAGGAAGGTTATTTGGAGTATTGACCTTGGTGATATGGGCTTGGATTTTACTTCTGGCCATCAAGGAAGGGGGGGAGTGGGTAACTGTTAAAAGCACGTGTTGTACCGGAGCTCTTTAAATGTAATGATATGATTTAAAGGGTGTACTTGCTTTCGGTATGCTTTTTTCTTTCTTGCATGCTTCTTAGAAGTTCGAATGAGAATTTATAGATGTTCATGGGGGTTAGGGTTTTTGGTAACAGATGCTCTCAGCTGTTCGTTTCATTCGATTGGTTTTTATTTGTAGCGACATTCATGACGAAAAGAAAGTATTTATCTGATACTGAGATTTACGAATTAATGAATGAATCTGACAATGATGTTAGCAAAAATAATTCAACTCTGTACATAGCCATTAAAGGGGAGAAAAGGACGAAGAAGATGTGCCCTTTGCTCAAAATCTTGCGTGGAGCCTCAAAAATTGACAAAATATGTGTGTAAGACATATGCATTGAAGAATTTTTTTTATAAAAATACCATTGAGCAAATTAAGATTAATTTTTTATAACTTAATATTCCATGCAATGGTACATCATTACATTATGAAATTTATGTAACAAATATAAGTATATTTAGTATTTTCTTAAAAGATATGATTTTGTATATAATTTTATGTGTAAAACATACAATTTTTGATTAAATCTTTTATTTCTTCTTCTTCCGTTTATATTAAGTTTAATGCATTTTAAACAATATATGTAAAAACCAAAATATTTTAATGAATAGCCGATTTTAGAGGAATTTTTTGCGCGAATTAGGCTTAATATCTAAAATCGTCTGGGAACAGACGGTAAGAAGTTGTGAACCCAGGAAAGTTATCTTATCCAGTTCTTTTTTCTCCCTCCGGTAGTGAAAGGGTTAGTGAAATCAGGACTCGAACTCACGACTCGACGAAACAAGGCTGGTTGTGAGATCGTGAGCAGAATCACTTGCACCGTGTTGGTTCTGGGCTTTTGTTAAAAATATTTTATGCTTTATAACTGGATTGTTGTGTTTTGAAATTTTCTCGTTCTTTGCACGTGTACTTCAACTAGTATATATATAAACAGTATTCTTGACGTGCTATTAATTTATATTCCTAAAGTGTGTCTGTGTGTTTTTTTACTTTTTTGTAGTTATGAATCATAGCAAGATACTAAAATGTTTTATTTTAGAGAATATTACACCTATAAAAATATTATAATAAAATTTAATTAAAATACATTTCTCCATACTTTTTTTTTCAAAAGAGGGTTGACGTTTGACCTTTTTCTTATCCAGTTTTTCATTCTTTATTTAAATGAAAAGAATTTTCCTTCTACGGCAGATTTCGAAATAAGCTTAGTCCAAAAAACAAGCAACCGAGAAAAACGTCACGCAAAAAAATTTATCATAGTTCAAAAAGCAAAATAAAAAGAGAAATTTTTTTTTGTCCGAGCACTGGTTTATCGAAAAACAGAAGTGCACAGAGTAACTGGTGCGAAAAATCTATTCACTTCCGCACTCATTCAAGGAAAAAAAATATAAAATTGTCTCGCTAAAGTTGTAATATATCAGGAAACAAAGAACATGGTTTTTGTTTTTACTGAAAACAACCTAGAATTTCATGATCGAGTGAACGATATTTTGGAGATATGCACTCCACTCAAAAATATGAAATCGGAAGATTTGTAAGGGGACGACTTCAAATGTTGGATTCAGCAAAAAGAGGAAAACTGATAAGGATGTTGATCCCGGAGAAGAAACCTATAATTTACGCACGAATTTACATATTATTTGGTAAACAAAAATATTTCTATTTTAAAAGAAGTAATTCGGTTGGGGATGAATATTTTTGGGTTTGGAAATAATGAAGGATTTTTTTTTAAGAAAATTTGTTACATTTTTAATAGATAGGCTTAGCTTGCAATTCCAGATTTTATTAAAATGGTTTTAGAGACGAGTACTATTATATTTATCGTAAGCACCCGCCGTAATATTTATGAAATAAATACTCGCATGAAATAAATTTTTATCCTATTTATATGAACTGAACATTTAATTACGTCTCACTACAAGAATTATTGGTGGACTTCGTTATTCTGAACCATTGTCAAGTGAGTTGGTGCATCCCTTTCCTTACTTCCGCATCATGCTAACGTGAAGGCTTTGTGATCCGATAAATTTAAAGTGCTTCAATCCCGTTACACCACTACGTTTGGAAGAAAATCCAAACCATCTACCCCACCCCCCAGTTATGAGTTTGATAACCTACCGACCAAGGTAATGCTGTTTCCTCCAATTCTGTTCTAGCACAAATTCAGTTATTAATGATCACACGAATTTGTTATTTTTCGATTAATCTTTGGCCACGGTAGGCTAGCGATCATAGTCAAGGACTTGCGGCCAGCGTTAACTCGGGTCGTGGGTTCGAGCCTTGATGCCACTAAAGACTCACCGTACAGAGGGGCTGATGTGCGTTGAATTTGTCCCGAATCCTACCATTGGCGATGAGTGGAAGTTTGCAGAAGAAGGTGCTATCTCAGATGCTTCTCATTGCGACGGTAATAAACAATCCCAGTGTTCTGGGGCAATAAATGAAATACCAAGAAAAGTCTTTTTAAAAAATTCCGTGGAAAAATTCACTTTGAAAGAAACTTACGGGAAGAAAATATAACATAAATTAAATGCAAATAATCGTTTTATGTTTTTATTAACATCTGATTACAGAGCAAACGAGTGATTTAATGATTAAAAGCATCATTGTTATGTATCAAGATCATTGAGCTATTATTTCAAGCTCTCCCTTCAAGTATTCACATCTTACACTTGAGGACATTGACATTCTTACACAGGTAATGAAGCAAAATAACTTACGCCTCATACATCCCTGTTCAAACTTCCATACTGCATGAGAATTTAAGAACCATTTCTGAAGAGCAGCGAACTTCATTACACCGAGTCTTTTGTATAATTGAGATTAGAGCCAAAGCACATAGATCTAATTTTGCTCTTGCGCAAATCAAAACAGAATAAATTTAAATTTTCTACTCTATGAAAGATATTTTTGGTTTTCGAAAATGAATTATGAAGGCCGCACTAAACGTATTCGTGTTAAGAATGGGAAATAAGGTAGCTCACTGTAGCATTGTCCATTAATTGTTTTCCCATTTTCTATGGAATACATGAGAAGGATGCCCTTTGCATCAAAACCTTTCTGGTATATGAGACCACCTTCGCCTTCTTTGGAGTAGATTCAGCGTAAGCGGGACTTTGTTTTCATTGTTGCTTAGTTTCCTTTTTTTTTTAAATGATGCATGCAAGTCTTATCAAAGCGACAACTCGACACAGCAGCAATCAAATTTTGATTAGTAGAAAATAGTTGCCAAATCAATCCTAATCTATAAATCAGTGTCATATTGGTTTTGGCGTCTTTTAATAGATTGCAGCACATAATGGTAACATCAGTTTGCTTTAGAAATGCCATTAGTCAGCCAAAACAGGTACTTTTAGAACTAATCTTGTATAGGTAACAACTTCTTATCCGCATAGATCGTAAATACTATTTAAATTAAAAAATTGATATAAAACTATATAAAATAAGGAAAAATTAAAATAAAAATTCCTGACGCTATGAAAAAGTATATGCATAAAGTAATTTCATACAGCGAGTAAGAAAAAAGTTGGGCTCTCAACTTTCCAATTAAAGAAATATTCTATTATAGATATTAAGAAAATGTAAGACAATAAACACATCTACTAAGTTATTAACCATGAGCTTATTCATTGAGAGAAATGAATTCAATCAGTGTAAAACATACATCGTTTTTCAGAAATGAAGTTTTGATTTTCTGAAAATCATATATCTATTTCCGGTTATGAAGGGTTTTTTTTTTTAAATTTCAGGAAAATTGAAATTCTTAGCAATCTGCATCTTTGCTAGTTACAAGTTTAGAGTTTAAGACAATCATAGCGCAATCTGCGATTTTAATTAGTTGAAATTTAAAAGATTAAGAGAACATTACAAAAAAGATACAAAGTAAAGAAAAACATAGAACACTCAGAGTAAACAAACAAAATAGAATACAAGTGTAAAAAATCTGCATATTTCTCACTTCGGCATTTTATTATATATGTTTATTTTTTCCCGAAAAGAAAATTATCCCCGTCTTGTTCTGATAATTTTGAAATTGAATTTCTATTTCCATTACATTATATTTTAAGAAATTATGTTTTTTTATTTAATTTTACGTATCATAATTTTAGCAAGGCAAAAGAATTTCATTTTTTGCACTTCCATTGCAATGACAATTTTTAAAAATTAAAAGTATAAAATGAGGTATTATACTAAATTGAAATATGAAGAATTTTGAATAGTTTTGATAAATTTCTGTGTAATAAAGTAAAAAAATGAGACTGGAAAAATACATGTTCCATGAAAAATCACAAAATTATATAAAAAATTGAGGGAAACTCTTTCTTTTGAATAATTAATAATCCAATTTTGCTTGGTTTTAAATGCCAGAAAATGTAAAATAAAAATATTTAGTTTCTATCGAATACGATTTCTCGAGACAAGATTAAATTCCCAATTTTTATAACTGTAGTGAAAAATAGCTGAAAAGGTTTTCAAAGTACAAATTTTAAAAATATTTTCTATTATATTTCAAATTTTGAGTGGTAAATCTTATTGTTTTATAAAATAAATAATTCAATAAAAGACACATTTGTTTTTTAAAAAGAAATTAATTTATGTAAAAATAGTTCTACTCCATTACAAAATTATTTTTTAATGGTATGTTAACTACTTTTAATTATGGAATAGTAATTAGGCATACAATTACTTTAAAAAAAAACGAAATAAAAGTAAAACTTCTCCAATCGTTCTAGGATTTATATATAATTAAATAATCGTAATTCTCCATGCTCATTTTATTAGAGTCTTGGAATATCGACCAACATAATAGAGCGCTCCATTACACTGCGATAGTAAAATCGATCCTGAATTTAAATTTCTCCTCAAATGAATTTTATTCAGTAAATGCCTCAATAAATGAGTTTCGTAGAAAGTAATCTAAGACACTAAATTTGTTATCGTGTATTTTAAAGTTAAATTAACCATAAAACCTCTATTTTTTAACTATCTCTTGTCCATAACTATAAAGTTCGTCATCTATTTAATCCTCTTTCACAAATAGCCATTGAGTAATAAAAATAGAAGCGACGGATCTAAGCGAATGAATTTTTTCTTATGGAAATCCTCCTCAAAGCTATTTTTTTTTAACATTTTAAACTGCATCCCATACATTGTGTGAGTGTTGGAAATTTTGTCTTTTTTGCTGTGGTAGAAAAGAAAAAAGATACGACGCTCTCTGCTTTCCGGGATGGTATAATAAGGGTGGAGGGGAGGATCGAATGTCGTTTGGCGTTATTCCAACCCGCGAGCGGAGCGCATCGTCTTTCTCCGGTTGTTTGTTTGCTGGTGTACTTTTCATTTTTTCGCTAGATAAAAATGCGGCAAATTTCCTCTTTATCTGGAAGCGAATAATACGTGGAAAAATACACTGAAAACATTAAAAAACCAATTAGATCTAGAATTGTATTTATGGCTCCAAAATTTTTGTGATGTTTGCCGATTCATTCATTGCTTTTGTGTTGCAAATGGGTGGTGACTTTTAGACTTTTTTAAAAGCTAGCGAAGAGAAACTTGCGATATCGAGGGCGCTTTAGGAAAAAGTTATGTTCTAAGCTCTGCATATACCTATGCATTGATAGGCAGTTTATTAAAGTTACACTTAAAGCAACACGCGGGATATTGACGATGGACTTCGCAATTTTGAGCGGCGATCGAGATTCATAAACAAAACCTGAGCTGGTATTCCAGTCTCCTGCTACTTCCTCACAACGCCAATGGGAAGATTTTGGGTCTTATATATTTAACCTACAGCATTCCCTCTACGAGTGGGTCTAATTATGATCCTATTAATCAAAACTCAAAGACATGGCTTGATGAAACATAACTCAATAACCATGGCTATTCAACTACCGTGTCTGCAGAGATGCGTGTGTATTACATCCACAGTTCCCTGTTTAAATTTGATTACAGTTTATGTGATATTTATCTTACAACTCAGACAGAGGTGTCTATGAGTTGCTTTGAGCTGAGTGGGGAATTCAGCCCGCGATTCACACGTTTTATTAAAATGATTCAGACTTGAAAAGAATACACATAAATATTATAGTCACTACTATACCTCACTCCTCCCCCTTCGCCATCTACTGTACTCTTTATATTGCAGGGTGAGTCAAAAGTCACTTAATAATTTAAAATGTGAATAGCTTTAACGAAAATTAATTTTCATAAAAAGTCGTTATCAGAAACTGAAAATCGAGGCTTCGGTTTTAAATAACGAAAACATTCACAAACGAGTAAAGTGTGAAAAATATCCAGTGTTATTACGTAAATAAAGGTCGTCTTGCGGTTACCCATTTCATATATCAGAGCATATGCGTCATTTTCATTTAAGATAATCCTTTCACCTTTTAGGTCTTTTGTAAGGACTTAAGTTCTACGTTTCTATACACAAATTTTTCTAAAAGGTAATTTATGAAATAGAAGTCTGGATTTTGTTGACAAAAGCATTGCTGAAAAGCTCAGACTCGACGCCCTTTTTCAGAGCTTGAAATCAGTCCTCACGTTTCTTTGATTTCATTGAAACCATTTAGATTCCTTGGGATATACCTTAAGGATCATATTTTCAACAACAAACCTAAAGCCATTGCTCAGCTCGAAATCAACACCCACCAAGAAGTCGAAGGAATACAGCGTTGTGAAAAATTTGATTGATAGAGTCTGTGTATTTATTTTCTGCATAACGGTACTCGCCTAAGATATATATTGTATATATTACAAGCTGTTCGAAAAAATTCCGTATTAAGTATAATATGTAAATATATATATATATATATATATATATATACTATAATGAAAGACGTTCAAAATTGCTTTAACTTAAAGTTTTAAAGCTACTTTTAGTACGCCATGTATTCTTCTCGTTCCATTGGTTACTCCAGTTTGTAGCGTTTGTCATCAGCACTATTCGACTGCCATCTACACAGTTTTGGTCAGTTAATTCAATTAACATTCCTACATTTATTGCTACTCTTTTTTTGCTGCTTTATATCCAAATAGAATTAAATGTTTTAACATGAAAGAAAAAGAAACCGCGCTAAAAAGTAAAAATTAGTGAATTATTTGAACATATTATGACCTATGAGAACCTGGTCAGCATCATTTAATTTCCTTTGTTAATGTCGGGCAAAGACTTCTAACCATATACTCGTAAAGATTTCTTGTTTACCCCAAATTCTTACATATATATATTCTTACATATATATATCCCAAATATATATATATATATATCCTTTTTATATTTGTTAAACGAATTCGTGTATTATTATAAATTAGAAAATTGATTCATTTTGGTAATATTATTCTTAATTAAAATATCTAATTATTCTTAATTATATTTGTAATGAGTGAGAAGTAATTCGTGTTTGTTTTTTATATTCGTGATTTTGTTATTTGTTCGATATTATAAAATGCTATCTTGCAACTGGGTGCTCCCTATTTAACAGTAAGGATTGGTAGCACATTGAAATTAACTTGAATTCAAATTTAATGAAGAAAATTATAATATACCTGACCATTGTGTAACTTTAAATTTATGTGGGCTTAAAAGCGAAGCGTGGCATAGAGTGGGGTATTTGCTGAGATGTCGAGATCTTTATCGGAGCATTGTTCGAAATTACGAAGAGAGGCGTTTTATTCTTCATCATTCTAGTGACATCTTTTCCAGGATTTGAAAGCTGGATTGAATTTTAAAGCTATTAGGTGCTGATTAGAAAATAGTGAAGATATTAAGTAAATTGAAAACAAAACAAATCACATTATGTGCATTGTAAGCAAAATTAATTCCTAACCTTGAGAAAAAAGATTAATTCAAAAGAAATTTACAAAGAAACACTGGAAAATAATTCTAATACGAAAAGCAAAATGCTATAAAATCATTTAATACTAAATTGAAAATTTAATGTCTGAAAACGCAATTATTGAAGAAATAGAAACTTCTGAAGAAGTGAATGATAAAATAAAGCTTTGAAGTTATAACATTTCTAAGGGGATAAAACAATTGATATAGGAACCTGAAAAAAATTCTTCCGAGCAGTAATGAATTGTTACATGATATCAATATAGCTAATAATACCGAATATACTAAAATTATGCATTTTAAAATAGATCTGAAAATTGTCTGGCGATCCATTGTCTAGGGGCTGCGGTAGATTAGTGGTCCTAGTAGCGAACTCGCGGTAGGGGGTTATAATCGTGTCGTGGGTTCGAACATTGATGCCACTAAAGACCCACCGTGTAGCCTGGGCTGATGCTCGTTAAATCTGTCGAGGCTCGGTGTCCTACCATTGGAGTGATGTGGAAATTAGGAGAGGGGTGCTAGTTCAGGTGTCGTCCTCGTCATTTGACCAAGGTTCATAATTAGAAGATCCGTCGCCAATAGCCCTCGTGTTTTTCAAATTTACTTATTTCAAATCTTATTTAGAAGGTAATGTGGTCCAATATATTGGTGGATTTGCTAATATTTAAGAGAATTATGATACAATGATTGTTCTGTTAAAAGAACAATTTGGCAATAAAAAGGAATTGACTTAAGCACATCTAAGACATTTATTAAATTTGACAGCTGCAAAGATTTCTACAGATTATTGTAGGGTTAAAAATACTCTGATAAATGTAAAACTCAATTTGTGAGTGCGTGTGAAATATAAAGGCCTTAGAAATCTCTACCTAAACATATAGAAACTTATTGTATTCTATTTTAATGAAATTGATTAACCGAGATTTAGTTTTAGAATTAAACCAAAATAGTAAAGATTAACTCGATTTAAATGAATTTTTGTGGTTTCTTAACAAAAAAATTAAAAATAGGAAGGAATCTTATTCTTTTCTGAAATCTGAGGGTAAAGTAAAGACTTGTGAATGCAATAAGCAGACTTATTCGAAGAATTATATCTAACAAATCTCATCACGATTTTGAAGAGAATAGTCATAAGATTCTCAAAATCAAAGAATCCTACTGCTGTTGAATCGATGAGCGTGGAGGACAAAGATAATAATTTTAATTACTTTTTCAGTGAATTTTGCTATAATAGCTCATAATGTAAATATTCTTTAAAATCTATCGTTCACTGATAGAAAATATAATTTTTTGAAGAAAGGTGCTTGTTTTAAATGCTTAAAAAGAGCAAAATATTTCATGTTTTTTTTCAGTAAAATATCTTGATTGTCTTGTGGCAGCAACCAACATAATCCTGTTTTATTTACATCAAATTAGAAATATCAGAAATAGTTCAAATAAAAAGAATATGGTTCTCAGACAATCAAATTTCAATGATGTTTTGCTGAAAAAATAAGATGTAACTGTTTAGGAGAAGAAACAAAGTTATTGGCTTTTCGGTGCTATTGAAAAATGTATAAAACACAAATGTTATACAGTCGACATAAGTAATAGAACAATGTAAGATTCGTATTTTAAGGCAAGCAAAATCGAAATTGAAAATTTATATTACAAAACATTTTTATATAGATAATATATTTTGTAACAAATAAATACTTAAAATTTAAAAAAAAAAGTATTTACAGGGGGGAAAAAATGTCATTAGTATTGCATAAAAAGCATTAGAACTCTCTCAGACTTGAACGTTACATCAAATATAAAATAAAATATCTATAGTTTTAAATTAAGTCAATACTTCGAGTGTAATCCTTTGGCTGCAATTACTGTCTTCAAGCGTCTCGACATCGAATTGACCACATCTTTTGTCACATTCGAGGTATGGTGTTCCATGCATTCTCTAAAGCTCATTTCAGTCTAAATTTGCTTGTTATTGAGCATTTTCTTATTTGTACGTCTACAAATTCTTAACTGAGTTAAGTTCTGGGGATTGCGGTAGAGTCTTCGAAGAGCACTATAAAGAGGCCACTCTTTGGTTGGGATGGCAGTATGCTTAGGATAATGTTCTTGTTGGAACATAAGTCTCTTCCAATCCTAATTTTCTTTCATTTTTTTCTGGTTATGGCGTAATATATAAATGTATATCAAGGTTGCAATTTTCTTATAAAAATTTGCACTTTTCCAACCCCTTTGTAACCCATACAGCCCGAGACCCTGACATTACTTCCTCCATGATTCACAGTTTTCAATATATTTTGAGTTTCTAATGCGGTATTTTCCCCCTTCAAATTGTAAAGACGTGTTTTGATTTGAAAATTTGCAACTTGCTTTCGTCGGAAAAAAAGACATTTTTTCAGAATTTCTAATAGTCTGTCTTTGTATTTTTTGGCAAAATCTAATCGTTTTTTCTATTAGTTTCTGAAATATATGGTTTCTTCCTTGGCCGTTTTTCTTTTATGCCTGCCATCATGTAAAGCATTTCCAACTGTCTAAGATGTTGCATTCGTTCCCGATGCTATTTCAATGTTTTCAGCCAGCATTTCAACACTTCTCGATGGAATTTTCAAAGCATTTTTCACCTGTTGTCTTTCTATCACAGTCAATTTTATTGGTTTCCTTAACGTCGGCTTACTATCCACCACACCAGACTCAATTTTTTACAATAATATTATGAATTAGACACCATGATTTGTTTAACTCTTTCGGAATTTCATGAAACGTTTGCCCACTATGGTGTAGATAAACGACTTGTTCCTTTTTCCCAGGTAAAATGTATTTTGCTTTAGGTGTCATGACCCAAAATTTGCTCATAATCTGATTTAATTAAATTGAAAGCAAATAAAAAAGTGTCTATTCATGAAGCTCATTGGAGAGTGACCTTGAAAGTTAAATGATTTCAACGAGCACTGTAATTTGCATACTATCTTTTTCTGTACTAATACGTTTCTGCAGCATTAATTTTATTATTATTTTTTTAAAAACATGTAATATTTACTTTAAATATTTTATATTTTTATCACGTTCTATCTCGTAAATGCTATCTAACAAAAATTTGTTATTCGATTTGTTTCATTTCATTCGCTAAAAATTCTAATTTTCACCATGTTCTAATATTTTGGTGTCAATTGTATGATTGTGAAAATTATAGTGGTAAACATAAAGTTATGTGGATTAAGATCAGACACTTATAAATATTTTTGATAATAACCTGAATTCATTTGCAACTTCAATCTGTTCTGATGAAATGAATACTAAAATGAAAACCGAAATTTTTCTACAAGCCAAAGATAGATGCCAAATGAAACTTCCTACGACTAATTATACTTCTATCAGATCATAACATCAGCAAAACTCTTAACGCTTGAAAAGATAAACCGTTTGGTTATGCAAGAGTTAAGTTAGTGGTGATAGCTCTCTTAGAAAATTACTGGATACTATAAAAAGTCGAAATACAAAATAAAAGAGTAATCAAAGTATGTACCACTTGCAAAAGATTTAAAATCAATCTTCCAACTATAATAGTAAGTCTTTTACTTAAAGTTCATACCAAAGATGCTACTGTTTTTTAAATTGTTGGGGTGGATTTTGATAGTCCCCTCATGTTAAAAAAGCAAAAAAAAAAAAAAAAGTTTTAATTCTGATTTTAGCATGTCCTATTTTCCATTAGGAACTTTTGATTTCTGTATTCACGGACAACTTTTTACTTGGCTTAGGATAGTTTAAAGCACAAAGAAGATCATCTGTAATTTATTCCGATAATAGGATAAACTTTGTTGGAACTAATAATTAGCTGAAGAATATCAACTGGAAGAACTGAAGACTGAAACAAATCGTTTGAGTATATCGTGGACGTTCTTACCACCTGCTGCCCCATAGAATGAAGGTCTTGGGGAAAAGACGATTGTGATCATGAAGAGAATTTCGAGAAAATCTTAGAAAAACATGTCTGAGCCATGAATAGATGTCTCCTATACTATGAGACTGTACAAGCATTCCAGATTCTGATATTGAAGGAAAATGAATAATCATTATGCTTATCAACAAAAAAAACTCGAAACGATTTACGAATACAATTTTATGAAGAATATTTAGAACAATTGAAAGACATTAAAGCAAAAAACAGTGTTTATCCCCACCCCAGAGCAGGATATATTATTATAGAGGGTGATCAATTTAAAAGAGTACTTGTTTGTTTTTTTGTATTATCCACATCTATGATATATGTAGCAAGACTTTCAACAACATTACTAACTTAATATATCTATATTTAATGTTCGGGTATCGTTTTCTTCACTTTCTAAATACGAAAACTCGTTTTCTAAACATAAATTCACGGGAACCTCATTAGTAATTTTTAATCCGATTCAGCGTAAATGATTTGAATAAATCGTTGACTTCTTTCAACGTTTTATCATTTTTTTATTTTTGAAAGCTCATTTTGTAAGATTATGAACGGTAACAATACAAATCGTCTGCAGGAACTAATTCTTTGATTTTATTGAATTCCGAAGTGTATCTGAACATAATTCAGACTTTTTATTGCTTCACTTGAGTTACAGGACAGTTATTGCTTGAAGACGGAGTCACTTAACATGCGTTAAACTTAACAATGAAAGTACTTAAGGAATTCTTCGATGACCGTTTAATTTCAATAAATTTCTGGCCACCAAGGTCACCAGATTTCACTTCGTTTACTTTTTTTTTGTGGGATTATCTCACAGATATGGTTTTCCAGAGAAGTCCTATAAACATAGATGAATTAAAATAAATCATGACTGAGACGAAATTTCGTCAATTACACCAAAAATGTTGCGAAGTGTGTAAAAAACTTGGTTCGATGTGTTCATGTTTATATTCAAAAAGGTAGCAAATATTTTCAACATTTGCTGTAAGGAATGATAATGAAAAAAATTTGAATTAAATTAGGTTTTTCAAAAATACAACCATCGTAGGATTAAGTAACATTGTGCGTCTTCACTTTTCTGTTTTACCTCACAAATAAAGTTCTAACATTCCAACAGTGTTGGGAAATGTCTCCCACACTTAAACAAGATTGAAACAATTATACTTCAGTGTTAAAATAGTTGCCACATCCGACAGATTAAAGGGTAAGAAGAAAAATCAACGGGTACTCTTTTAAATTGATCACCCTGTAGTATGGACTTATAAAGAGCATTAGTTGACATCAGAGAAAGGTTCTTGAGAAATATGTATCAACAGAGATAGACATGTGCTACTGGTCAAGATGAAAAATGAAATCCCCTGCTTTTATAAGACCACTGCAAAGATTTGCTCATTAGAATTAGATGACGGAGATGAAAAAAAAATAATTACTTATGATTATAAGAAACAATCACTTCAAATTTTACGAAACCTAGACGTTCACTTATTACAGCGTCCGAAAAAGACTCTGACTGTCCTCTGGTAATTACCCGAGCAGGACGAGTGATGAGATCTCTCTGCGCTACAGAACTTGTCTGAGGCTGTGTTTTATTACCTTTGGAAACTCAAGGCTTGTCTGATATTGTGTGTCATTACCATAAGAAATTGAAGGCTGGGAGACTATAATTATGGAGAAAAAACTACCTAATATTGCAAATTTCTTAATAACCTTGTATCCTCGATGATTACGTTCCCCTTTTAATATTTCCGAGAAGTTGAAATATGTAGAAATAATTTTGCTAAGAAATCACATTTATTCCATCATCATTTTTATAGGAAAAAACAACTCGGAACTAGAAATTAGGATTTTACCAAAGGTAGTAGGAATTCATTGACGAGCCACAACATGTGTCATGGATGACAATCAAAGGATTCGCGAATCATATGAAATGACACCCCGATCTATAATTTCTGATTATCGAACTGGGTGGCGAGCGATAATCATGTCACATTTCACCGTTTTTCTGTATGTCTCCAGACGTGTTTTCACTGGTTATCAAGTCTCAACAAGAATCGTTAAGTGATCTCAAGATTGAACGTTAAGGGATCTCGACATCACAATAAACACACTTGCCGATTTGATTGCTTGATTGTATATTGATATCTCACTTATAAGCATCACGACCTAGTAAGCTTATACTACGGTTAAAAAATTTGGACGACAAGTGAGCTGGCACCTCACTCTCCCATCTTTGACACCGAATCAACGTGATAATATTCGAACACGAATTCGCGCCCATGACCCCTTAGCTACCGCAAGATGCTTATCGGAGTGCAAGAAAGGGTGGTAACTGCATAATAACATGAGAGCCCTTACATCTCCGATTTCATTCTCTGAATAGTACATTAATAGTTCGTGTGGTCAGTAGCGTTTGCTTATTGAACATTTTTAGCTCCCTATTTCTGCCTGATGCAAAAGTTCATTAGTAAGGCTTGCAATTTTAGCCTCGGTTAGATGACGAAACGCTCTCAGAGGTACACCTTCTTTGGACAGGTACGTACATCATGATCCTGAGGCACTGTAGTGAACTTTTTCTTTCTAATCGGGGTTTACTATCTTTAGTGAACTCAGGTGATGCACCCCCGGAGTACACGAGTGATCCTTCGCTATTTTAGACCCTCCTTCTTTTCAAACACTTTTTTAATTTATTATTTTTCACTCACTGATAATGAGACTGGTATTTAAGCTAGTGCTCTCCTCCCCTATTCCGCACGCCCATGAAATGTGAAGATCATTGCGCTGTCATTCCAACCAGACTACTGAGATATCGGAAAGTCTTACTTATATAAAATATTGTTGAGGAAGAAAATCAATAAATGTACACCGATTTTTGAAGACGAAATGATATTTTGAATAACTCAATGTACAGAATACACAATTCAAAGTTTTCAAAATAAAATTTAAGCTAAAAAAAGGCTTCAGGCGTTGCTCCGAGTCAATTTATATCACGAGCAGAGGGCTCTGTCTTTTATTTCACTCATGGTCTCGTGGGGGTAAACCGGTTCATCGGATTTCTGCCTTGTTGTTCTCTAAAATCCTCGGGGAACGTGTCCGTCAGTGAAGAAGGCTTCTTCGTAAGAGAGTGCATTAGGGAAGGTAGGCAAATGTGTGCTGCGAGAAAGGAAAGTAGTTTTCTTTGAGTGGCTTACTTCAAACCTAAATAGAAAGAATGCGAAGGGGGCTTGATAAAGAAAGCGCTATGTTGAATCTCAGAAAAGGAAGATTTCGGATGCCGAAAAAGAATAAAAACACACTTTTTTTCCTTTTTTCTTTCCTTCATCACACGTGAGTCTTTTTATGTTTCGGCTATACAACTTTTCTCCCACGTTAGAATTTTTTTTTTTTCTGTTTTGGTTGTACACTCTGTCATTTAGAAAGTTTCAGGGACTAATACGGTGCCCTGTTTAAAAAAAAAATTTAGAAGTAAAATTACTATTTTCCATATCGTAGAGAAACCATTTTGAATATTTAAACCACTGAAAAGAATATTTTTGTAATATTTAGGAGTTTTGGTGATGTAACAATGATTTTATTATATTGTTCTATAAATATCGCACAAAAAGGCATCACGGGTGCTATTAGTGACAGATCTTATAATTTTAAACTACGGGCAAGTGACGAGCATGTTATAGCTATTCTTCAAACATTCATACCACGCGTACTTTGAACCTTGACAGGTTTAACGTTCAACAACTCCATTATGTGGCTGTTTTTAGTGGAATCAGGACTCGAACTTCTGACTCAACGGAAAAAATGCTGTCTGCGAGCTCGCGACGATGACCACACACCTATCGCGTCACGATGAGGTAACACACGATTAAACATTAAGCTATATATTTCCAGAAGATAACCTTCAAAACGTTCGACAGATGTACTGGGTTTCTAAAACTGAATGCAATTGTATGCATTAGTTGAAAGTTGATCAAGGTTTCAAATATATGATTCCATAAAGATGATCATGCTATAATATATGAGAGGCTGCAACAATTCTAAGAATATTTTGAATTCAATCAACTCAAGGATTCATATGAAAATTTAAATAAAGTACCGGCTTTTGTATATTTTTCTTCATTTAAATGCTATATGAATTGCAATATATATATATATATATATATATATATAAATTTAACTTAAATGGAAATACGAAATTTTCCCCCTATAGTACAGGTTCTGATATCCCGTTGAGATGTTAAGAATAAAAATCAAAACAAATTACTCTAAAATGATGAACCCGCCATGTAGCCAGGGCTGATGCTCGTTAAATCTATCGGGGCCCAAAGTCCTCTCGTTGGCGTGGTGTGGAAGTTAGGAGAGGGGTGCCAGCTCAGGTGTCGTCCTCGTCACTTGATCGAGGTTGAAAATTAATTGCAAGTAATATTTATTTTTTTTACTGAGTAAATGATATATTCCTGCAAGAGAAAAGAAACTCCCGAATTTTTTTTTTTTTTGAAGTGGTACAGCAGATTTAATACGTAACAATAAAAAATCTGGTACTTACAAAGGAGTTTCCTAACAGTAAATTTTAATTAAAAAACATCGTCGTAATACATTAAAACGAGGATTATTAAAATTGGATCTCGCGAATTTGAATCAAGTTCAAAAGTGTTGAGGACGAGACGCACATCAGTTAGGGTTTTACCTTCCTCGCTTAACATATCTTTTCAACATCATACTACGTTTTGGATCGTTTTTGGTATCGTTCTAAGCTCTTTTTAATGTGTAACATTCCCTATTATTCCACTTGACGGGTCTTATGGGAAACTGAGTCTAGACAAAAACATTTGGAGAGAAAGAGTGAGTGAGTGAGAGTGACGTTTCTATGCTGAAATTTCAGACACAAAGAGCAAATAAGTTAGGAAAGACCCTGAAAATGGGCTTCAATTCCGAAAAGTATATATAACACATCAATCAATAACTCCCGAGACTAACCCAGAGATGGCGCTCGTAGTAAACCAGTAA
>BMAW01109703.1:1821521-1832554 GCA_019974015.1 Nephila pilipes | reverse complement strand
ATTGTACTTCGTTACGTATGATTTTTTTATTTTGGTTACTTATGATCGACAACTCACTATGTAAAAAAATGAAAACTTTATTTAATACTGATGGAACCTCCATTTGAAATGTTAAACATACCTTTATATGTAAAAAAAAAAAATATTCCATTTTCTTGAACGATAGTCCTTCATTTCATTGTATTTAAAGGTATCCGCCTACCTTTAAAGTCTGCGATTTTTTCGGTCAAAAAAGTTGTTTATGGTCTATCATTAAAGCCAAGATTTCTTAACTTTTCTAGAACAGTTTTCAATTTTGGCTTCTATGTACACATAACTAGGTTATAAGCATTTTTTAATAATAGTCTGTGTCGATTTTAGAACTGGAAGTAGCATTCTACTACCGGAAATGGAACTTTAATCATTTGTTTTCATTGATATTTTACGTAATATCATATCAAATATCTTCCAATAGAACAATTTCCTAAGACTAGTGCTGAAATGAATACTTACATAAAGCCAAATAAAGCCCGCTTACATTGATTCAGACTGCCCAGACATCTCCTATTGTCATAATGCGATTATATTGCGTTTATTGATGAGTAAAAGAACCGTAACCTCCTGGGTGCACGGTTTTCTGTGGTAAAATTACGACTTCCTATCGTGTTTGTTTTTCAAGGTTATAAATTGTGAGAGAGGCTGGATCCAACACATTAGATTTCAATTCATCATAATAAAAGAGTTTACAGGGTGAAATATCTCTGTTTAAATTTCCGATTTTGGTGTTTTATGAGTGACATTTACTGCTATTTTTTTGTATTTTTTAAACTGAAATATTAAAATAATTATTATTATACAAATTTTACATTGTATTTTAAGTTTTTTAATACTTATCTTTATAAAATTGTCACATGTAAAGTTATTTTTCAATTATTTAAAAAAAGTTACTCTTCGAAGAATAAGCTAGTTGTAAAATATTTCTGATTTTTCAATAATTTTAAAGCACTATGAAGATCTTAATTTTAAAAAGAACTACAGTTTATTGGTGTTAAATGGCCTTTATATGAATTTTAATTTAGTTGAGTCTTTTATAATTTTTTTTATGGGAAAACAACATTTTCAAACTCCTTGTTGAATTATAAAGGGAATTCATTTAATTTCTCTTAATCAACTATGTGTATTTTTTTATTAATATCATTTTATATATATTTTTCGATTGAACGATCTAATATGTATTTTGAACTTGATAAAGAATTAAAAATGTTTTCTTTAAAATTTTGGAAATTGATTCAAATGTTATTACATCCATTAAAATAATAATTTCCGATGTTTCGCACATGTTTATTTTCTGAATCACCGAAAAAAAATACTGGACATAATTTCTGTCCCTATTGCTTTTTTTTGCATTGATAATCCTTCTTTTATATATATATATATATATATATATATATACTTTATCGATCAATGCTCGAGTCTAACTTGTTGAAAACAACGTTTTTTTTTGCAGGTTTTTTTTTTAATTCATCAACTGTACCTTTTTGTTGAAATCACCTTTTAGGGTGATACAATCGGTTCCCAACGGCCGCAAATTCCCCAAAGATTTTTTTTTTTTTCGTGAAATCTTTTTTTTGTTGAGTAAATAGCGATAAACAGCTTTTTCCTGAATCATCCGACTCGTTGCTGTTTTTTATTCCATCCAAAGCAATCAGCACCACTTGGAAAAACCGCTGGTAAATACACTTCCATATGATATCTGTATCATCTCAGCAATCTCACCGGAGCTACTTTGCGATCTTTCATTATAATTTTTTATCCTTCACTCCACATTTTTTCAGTGTAACGGCTTCCACAAGTCTGAGCGTTCGCGTCATTTGTATCCAGTACGACCGGTTTAAACTCGACAAACCACCGACAAATCGTTGCTTTTGATGGTCCAGAGTCCGGGTAACATTTTTAATCATTGTTTCGCTTGCACGGTGTTTTTTTACCCACATTAAAACAATGTTTATCGACACAAACTCGGTTTTCCGTTTTTTTAAACAAACCTGAAACGACTTTACTCCAGCCTGTTAACTCAGCTGTTTTGCAGTCCGATCGACTTAAAGAAGTACGGCACGTTTTCGGCAAAGTTTAGTACTCTAGAAAAGACGTGAAAAAATGTTATTAATAGATCAAAACAATTTTAAAAATATATATAAAATGATATTAATAAAAAATAATACACATAGTTGATTAAGAGAAATTAAATGAATTCTTTTATAATTCAATAACAGTTTAAAATGTTGTTTTCCCATAAAAAATTATAAAAGACTCAACTAAATTAAAATTATATAAAAGGCCATTAATTAATAAACTGTAGTTCTTTTTTTAAAATTAAGATCTTCATAGTGCTTAAAAATTATTGAAAAATTTCAGAAATATTTTAAGGTATCAGCTTACCTTCGAAGAGGAATTTTTTAAATAATTGAAAAAATAACTTTTTATATGCATTATACTATAAGATATGGCTAAAAACTTAAAATACAATGTAAAATTTGCATAAATTAATAATTGTTTTAATATTTCAGTTTAAAAAATACATAAAAATAGCAGTAAAATGTCACTTATGCAAAACACCAAAACTGAAATTTAAACAGAGATATTTCAATTCTGTAAACTTTATTATGATGAATTGAATCTAATAAAGGATCTGTGCCTCTCTCACAATTATAAACTTGAAAAATAAACATTTATAGGAAGTCGTACTTTAACATACAGAAAAACCGTGCAAATTTGTGATAAGTTATGACTTTTACCATCAATAAAATGCACAGTAATCGCATTATGACAATAGGAGATGTTCAAGGCCTGAATTCACTTTTGTAGAGTATTCCAAGAAAGTTTCATAACAATATATATACATAACTTTTTTTAATACTATGTTTTGCGCTGAAGCAAAATATGAAAATCTTGACTTTGAGAAAAAGCTGAAAATAATTTCAACACAGAAACTTACCTAACTAAATAAACATTTAACATTAAAAGGCTCCTGATTTGTAAAGTTCATTATCTGTGTTACTTAAATAAGTTATCTTTTTCTTCCTGATGGCCTTTAAAACTTTCCTACGCTTACATTTAACAAGTGTTGTATAAAGCTTCAATTCCCCGATTCGATTGTAATCCAACATTTTGTATCTCTTTAAGTGAAGTAGCCGGACTTTCAATGTTAAGCTTATTTAAGACTTTTAAGCAACCTTGATGTCCTTCGTTAAATTGTATAATTGCACACAATTTCATAGTTTCCAAACTAACACAAACTTCCTTTAATATTCTTTATCATATTACACCATTAAAATATTCATTTGCATTTTGGGTCTTAGGAAATTCATCTTGCATGTTGGAAGATATTTTGATGGCGATATTACGTAAAATATCAATGAAAAACAAACATTAAAGTTCCATTTCCGGTAGTAGAATGCTACTTCCAGTTCTAAAATTTGACACAGACTATTATTAAAATGCTTATAACTCTAGTTATGTGTAAGATAGAAGCAAAATTGAAACTGTTCTAGAAAGTTAAGAAATTCGGCTTTAATGATAGACCATAAAAAAATCAACTTTTTGACCGAAAATCGCATTTTAAAGGTAGGCGGATACCTTAAATACAATGAAATGAAGGACTATCGTTCAAGAAACGGGAATATTTTTTTTTTACATATAAAGGTGTTTAACATTTCAAATGAGGTCTACTGTATTAAATAAAGCTTGCATTTTTTACATAGGTGAGTTAAAATGATCATAAGTAACCAAAAATAGTAAAATCATATTTACATAATATCTTGCTAATCAACACATGTACGTAATTATTACAGTTAATTCACTTTTTTGAAAAAAATGTACCAGAAATTTTAACTTTATCTTACCTTTTTTTTGCAAAATTTAAGTATAAAAACAAACTTTTTTAATTCTGTTCATAAAATTCAACAGAACAAAAATGTTTTTCAATAAAACTTTATTTAAAATCATAATCAGATATACGACAAGTAATATGGTTTAAACTTAGTTTAAAATAATGTTGTGTCCTGTAACAACTCAAGCATAGTCTACTCAATGTCCTAAGTCCCTATCATTCGTTCACGATACATGATGGCTCTCTGGAAAGAACCTATCTCAGATAACCCACGGTGCACGCTTTCCAATTGGCTGCCACTATAAGCACAAATTGTTGAAAATCGGTCCACGTACAAGGGCTGTGGGAATGGGCCATTGTACTTATCCTGGTCTGGCCAACCCTCAGCCCGCAGAGCTGGATCATCTGAATAAAAAATTTAAGCTTTAATTGTAGCTAAAAGTACCAAAGAACATTGTACCATAAGTCGTTCGTATGATACCTTACTATCAAGGAAATATTTTACTAACTGACTCAATTTTTATCACAGTTTTTCTTTAATCATATTCAGAAACAATTACAAAGCTCGTTTTAAAAAGCGCACTTGCCATCTGTCGCTACTGGGCGACGCATAATTTATAACTAACCAACAAACTTTCTGAAGAACGCGGGTGTGCAATGCTAGACTTAAAGAGGAAATGCGACACGCGGAATATGCGAAATATCAGTAGCTAGTCTGTGTGAAACACGCTTAATGTATTTGACTCAGAAGTGTATTATTCCAGACAGAATGAGAGCTCGGTGTCTTATTATCTCTAATAATTTTGCACCAGCATTACGTTGTTATTGCAGGGCAGTTTTTTAAATTGTATTTCGTGCAAATATATTTAATTCAATAAAATATAATTTCCCTTAATTTATAGCAGAATGTTCTTGATTTCTCTAATGAGGTGGTTTGGGAGGATTAGTAGCTTCCCACGACTCGTAAGGAGAAAGCTGTAGTAGTTTTTAACGTGAGAATTTGAATCGGTATTGGTTTCATCACTTGCGCTTGCACGCACGCACGCACGCACGCACACACACACATTTATATATATATATATATATATATATATATATATATAATGCGGCCCGCCTTAATAAAATGTGTTTCAAAAGCGGTCCACAAAGTCTTTGGGGTTAGACAGGATTGCACTTATCAGTCTTGCACTTCAGAAAACATATCGGCTAGTTCAGTGTACTTGTAATCAGCCATTAAACTGCAGCTGTATCTAATGTTTTCTCTTTGGCGTCATGTAGAAATTTGGAGGGTGTGTGTGTGCTAGATCAGGTATCATCCTCTACACTTACAGAGCTCCAAAATTATAAGAGTCGTCGCCAATAGCCCTCCAGTTCCTTTTAAGTATGACATTAATAAGAAAATCAATCAATTATTCGCTGATTCCGAATGTGGATAAAGTTTCCTCGTGGGAACTCATGCACCCTTGTAGCGTCATCTACCGCGTCGGGAAAGCATTTACGACCTATTTACTAACGGTTCATGAGTCTTCTAGGTGTGCCCTACATCCCCGAAAAGTTTGTCTACTAGATGGTGGGATAAACAGTGTAGAATTTGTTTCTCATCGCCGAAAATGAAATGCGTCTGAAACTTCTTAGTTTTGTTTAATCCTTTTAGCTCCTTACTTTTCTTTCTCCAGTGATTGTGCGTTACCTCTGTACTTAGAAGCAACACTAGGAATATTGGTGACAAATTTTGTAATTTTCATCCTCAGTTAAGGGACAGGGATAACACTTGAGTAGTCACCCACTGTCCAAATTCCACACTATCTCAGCGTAAGGAATTTGAACCTCAAAAGGTTTAATGTGCACCAGTCCCTCCCCACGGTGGGTATTTATACTTTTCTTTGTTGAAGAAAGATATGAGGTTTTTACGCTCTCTAAAAAGGGAAAAAGAGAAGTATTGGTGCCCCTTATATTTTATTTCTCTTTCCCGAAAAAGAAATGTGCCAATACTTAGACAGGAACCACTAAAAAAGAGTCCAAACTTCCGTTTTTTGCAAGAACGAACGAGAGAAACAAGAGCAAATAATCCTTCACAGTCCCGTTAACCGATTCGTCATCCGTAAACGATGAGGCGATAAATGCGTAATGTTAGGACGATTCGTAACGACCGGGCTCCCTTGTTTACCTTCGGAAGCACAAAGGACAGTAAAAAAAATTATCAGGATCAATAAGAAAAGGTAATGGAAGAGGAGTAAAAAGTGAGTTTCCCTCCATTAATAACAGTAACATACAATTTATGTTTGGATTGTTTTCCTCTTCTTTTGACCATGAATTTATTCTTTATGTAGTAGGATTTGTTTTTACGCAGTTGGACTTATGAGGGAGTCCTTGTTTTGCAATAGGAGAATTACAATTCTTACGCAATTTATCGAAAAAAAATTAAGTACATATTCCCCATTTTTAGGCATTTTTTGGAGAAATGAGTAAAAACGTCTGAACTAAACTCCAAACAAATTTTCATGCAGAAAAATGTCCCAATCATCATGTAAAGTCATGATGTTGTATTTTGTGCATTCATAAATCCTACTACGTCTTAAAAATTTGAAAACATACCCGAAATACGCTGTTTCTTTCTTCGACATGTCATGTGAAATCTCTATTTAGCAAAACGTTAAAGGAGACGAAATAAGAAACACACTTTATAATAGAAAAAAAAGGATTTATTTAGACAAAACATGACAGTGGCATAATAAAATACACTGCTCTCTCTCTCTCTCTCTCTTTCTATTGGATAACGAAGTCAAAAAATAATTTTGATGTTGGAGCTTTTCTTAAAAGAATAATTTCCCAAATTTGTGCTCGTCTCGATGTCATCGGTCATGATCTCACGACCATGGCCACTCGACTATCGCGGTCGCTGTAGGATCATAAAGTAATGTTGATGTTAGAGACGTTTTCTGTGTGAAAAAAAATGTACCGATTACATGACTTGTTATTTAACATTACGGTGAGAACATGAGATATCATGTTAGTTAGTGAATCCGGGTAAAAAATACACGAATCTTTAATAAAACCCATTTGTATATAAAAGCAAGTTAAGTTCATGTTAATGAATATTCACGTTAATGATCCTATAATTTGACCGATGACCAGAAATATTAACTCTGATGTACGTCTGATTACGAATTCGGACACCGGATTGGAAAGTTTAAAAAGTCGCCATGTGGAATGACACATCGAAAAAGGAGGTTCTAACTATCTATGCAATTCTTGTCATCTAACTAAGGTTAAATATAATGTGCTCCATCATTAGTTTTGCCATGACAGGTTGGTGAGAAAGTTGGGAAATGTGAATCGGGCAACTCAAAAAGAAGAATCGGCCGTACGTCTCTTTGTTAATTTCAAATAAGCCCTTATTTGACGCATAATAATGCAGAAATTTTAAGTGGTTGGAAATTGTTAGTAATTACTTTGTTATACGTTATTGAAATGGTATTAATGTAATTTAATTAACTTTTGTGATGTTTTATTTTTATTCAATAAAAATCTAGTTACGTGCATGATGTAGTTTGTGCAATGTCTATTTTTCCATTGCATATGTAAACTTCTTTCTTTTGGGGTTTTGATTTTTAAATGTATTTATTAGAAGTATCGCAGCCTTTTATCTGAAATTAAAAAATATGAAGACGATTCGTTTATTGATGTGTTGCCAGTCTACAGAAGATTATTTAATATATTCGATGTCTGCATAATAAATAGAAGTGATATTTGCATAATTTGTTTTTAAAAGCTTAAATTTTGAACAAAAGAAAAAATCGAATGAATGCATGCGTAAAATATTTTACAACATTACAATTCATCGCATCATGTACAATTTATGACAACTAGGCAAAGATTGAAATTGCGAGAAAAAAAAACCACTTAAAAGGAACATCAAAACACGTTGAATAACGCATAACACACTTCGCATTTCTGAACTTTTATTCAGAAACAAAAAACTGTTAATCTTTTTTGTGCTCAAAATTTATTTTCATATTTTCCCATTACTTTCGCAATATTTACTCGAACAACATTTTATCTTCTAAATAAATCAAGTAAAAATATTTAAAAAGTAGGAAACATTGTGTGGAACAATTTAATCTAGTGTGTGTGTGTGTAGAAGTTTCATCATCAGTTTATTGTGCCGGCTGGTAAATGACGCAACGGTCAATAAAACAACTCTAAATATCCGGTCAATTACGAGATACACTAATGGAAACTACAACAAAGATGCATATTTATTTTTTAAAAAAAGGAGACTACATTAGACAGAATTAAAGCGGAAGCTCTTTATCATGAATAATGGATTGTGAACAAGCAAATTATATATATATATATATATAATTTGCTTGATAACAACAATGATCTAAAACGTAAAATTTTAAAAAATTTCGATTTGGAAAGGAAATGATGTTCTGTGCTTATCTTCTTCAGAGTCCATTGAGGAAGAAATTCGTTTAAATAGGGTATTTTCTGCAGGGCTGCAACAGAAATACAAATTTAAAGAATTAAAATTTTCTTTTGGATACGTCTCCTTAAACAAAGTTTGATAGTTTAAATGTAAAATAATGTTAAGAAGGTGCCTTTAGATTTTTTTTTTTTTGCGATTATATACTACAAGGAGGGAAATTTACTCGATGAGGTAATGGTAAATCAATTTATTTGTTTTTTGCTGATGATGAATGTCTAATATAACTTTTAATTTCCTAATCCTCATTAATTTTAATGCTAATGGAGTATAATATTTCAAACCAAATTTTACTCTTACTACTTCTATTTAAAAATAACGTTATGAAAAGTATGTTATAGAAAAACAATCTCAAGTAGAATCCATTTTCAATATTGATATTTATATATACTAATGCTCCTAATTTTTCACATTGCATTAAAATTTCAATTGCACAATATTGATATTTATATATACTAATGCTCCTAATTCTTCACATTGCATTAAAATTTTAATTACAATGTCTGAGAAATAATATTTGCTCTTTGTAAAAGAAAATTATATAAAAACATCTCAAAGGTAAAACACATATTATGTAAGATCCCATAGATTAGGTAGGATGTTTGTGCTTAGAACATATAAACGAATTTCAAGCTATGGTGATGTAGTGCATTTAAATTAATTCTTTAATTCTTTTTGTAAACTGGTATATGATACAAGACCAGAAAATGCTGACATTTCATTAAGAACCACATAAAACAACATAACCTTTAAAACACTGGACATTTAAATGAAACCTACATGCAAAATATATTTGTAATATTTAGGAATATCACTATGAAATTCAATATTGTTCAAATATAAATTTTTAAATTTTTTTATAACGTATTAAATTCTCTCTCTCTTCGTATGTATGAATTAATAAATTTAAAGATATGTTGCGGTATTGTCTTTCTACAGATACGCGTCATATCCTTATATATGAAATCGAAGATCAGTTAATTCAATTTCAATAAGATGTAATCGAAACAAAATATCGTAAATGTTATTTTTAATACTGTATACTTCGCAGTTCCAAAACTTTTCTTACTAATATTAACACCGCATTATAGCAACGCAATGGCTATAACATTTTAAAAGAACTAGATACATTTTTTTCTTAAATTAGGGATTTGTGAATCAACAAAGATATTCATAGGATGCTTTCAACAAATATATGAATTTGCAGCAAAGTAGTGAAGATATATAGAAAACAGATTTTAAAATATACCATCTCCTTAAAGAATAGAAAACAAAAATTTAATAATTTTTATAATCGCTTAATTGAATTAAATAGCAAAACATCGAAGAAAGTTTTTCAACTTTTCACTATACCTTTCAGAAATGGAACGTTTTAAAGTAAAATTGAACCAGCATTCTTTTTTAATCAAAGTATTTTTAACCATTTTTGCGTACTTTCCGAAAACATTTTCTAACTTCTAACTTTGTAAAAACCATGGATCTACTTGACATCTTAACTAACACAGAAAAAAAAAATGAAGTGGGAGGTGGGGGGGATTGGAAACCATTTTTCTCCATGATCCAGAGCGAAAGTCGGTCCTTCGTTAAGACTCTTCCTGTACCATAAATCAGCCGCAATCAGCGGGAGCGGCCCTTTGTGGACGTAAACAATACGCGGGGAACACACGCACGCACGCTTTGAAAAGTTAGCAACAAAATTATTCGGTTCGTTTGCCGAGATCCTTGGACGTTTGCCAGGCTTCTGCTAAATGGACGGAAGTCGTTGAGCATAACAAATGATAGTCGTTGAGTTGAAACGAATCTCCCCTCCCCGTTTCACAAACCAAACAAGTAATCTTCAAGATCACTTTGAGCTGCACAGACACAAAAAGAAAGTCGTTCTCTTGGGATATTCGGTGGAATCCATACATTTCACGTTTTCGAAATACAGGATGTGATTCGATTTACTTACTGTGTTCGTAAAATTCGTAAACATCCGTTTGATGTGTAGTAAAGTACAATTTAATTTAAATTGGAAACTGTCTGAGAAATTACATTGATTGAAACCGATTCATTTATAATTAACGGCTCAGCTTTTCAGCGAGTTTATTAGAAAAGGGGCCTGAACACTTTTGATTCATAGATTCTGTTATCATTAGGGGTTTTCCTTGGTATTTGCATTACTCTCTCGCAATATTTTCCTCTCTTTTGGAAACTAAATAATAATAGTACATTTTTTCGGGCAGAGATATACGAATAGTTATTAATTTCTCTATCATATGAGTGGTTGATAAAAATTGTAAAAAAGATTACTACTTATAAAGGAGAATCAAAATGTAAAGGCAATTTTCATGTAACATCTTTATTTTCACATATTTAACACCACTACTAAATACCCCTCCCCGTATAGCGGGTCTGATGCCCCTTACATCTGTCGAGGATCCAAATTGTCCTATTAGGATGATGTGAAAGCTCGGAGGATGAGGTGCTGGCACATGTGTCGTATTCGCACTTGATATATATAGCCAATTGCTTTCGTGTATCTTCTGCTCAGCAATACACTTTTAATAATGAGTAAACAGCCTCTGCATCTCGTCCGCGAAGATGGTTTTTGAGTTATTCATATGGTAATGTCTGTCCTTTCAGCTGGAACTTGTAATTCGACCTAAACCTACCACGCAGCCTTTCTGTTAGAGA